>BQNB010039943.1:3650-47743 GCA_026074375.1 Tanacetum coccineum
TAGATTTTAAAACATCAATTACCCAAAAACCCCAATTTGACTTCAAGAACCCTAACTCAATAATTATCAAATTCACTCAAGATAGGTTACTTACTTGTAGGAGATTGTTGTTATGTACTTAACCCTTTGATTATAACCTTGATTCCTCATCAATTTACCATAAATCTTACATGGTTTCCCTCCTTTTTCTTTCCCTAGGTCAACAGACACATACACCACATAAGCTAGAAGCTAAATGAAGTCCAAGGAATTTTCTAGTAGCAACTTAGGTACTAGTTTGGTCTTTTGGCTCATTTGGCCCCTCAAGTGTTATTCACTTATATTTGTGCCACATTATATTTTCTACTAACTTATTACATATGGTTTGACTTATAAGTTTGACTATCGGGTTTGACTAACTAATTATGTAAAGCCTTCGACTTATAAAAGTCGTGGTCAAACTTACCCGATAGCATTCTTGTAATAAAATACCTAAAAACTGGTTTTGGGCTGTAATAATTCTACCCCCTTATTTAGATTTCATCCCCGAAATCATTTTATCTAATGCTTGCGACCATTCACAAACTTATCTCACGCCTATAGTCCCCTTTCTAACTTACAATGCCATTATCTCATTCAAAAGTCTAAACACATTATTCGTTAAGTCTTTTTGACTTTACACAACTTCCTTAATTTAGGAATTTACTTTATAGGACTCGAACATTTTGACTTCTACTCATAAATATCTTAATTCTTACTACGACTAACATATTTTGGTTTTCATTTTCCCGTTTCTCTACTTCTAATTGTGTCACATCGGATACAAATAAGCCTACTCGTTTACAATTCATTATTTACATAAAGAAGCATCCTAATCTATGTAAATAAGGAATTATAAACTCATGGTTCAGTGTTGTAGTTGTCGTAAGGGACTTCTACAAGAAGTTTTACAACTCCCTGGGCAGTGTACCTAACCGTTGTAGTGTAGTATAGGCAAGACTCGGGGGTTGTTATCGTTCTCTAGGGGAATAAATTAGGAAGGCTTGATCACGATCTAACAGAATTCTAAGGGTTGAAAGAAGATTCTTTTTGTGTTATTATATTTTATGAAAGCAGGTAAAATCATATATTGGAGAGGTGGTTTTGGTTTTAGCTATTAAACTAAATATAAACTACGCTATTGGTGATAACAATATAATAAAAGACTGTGTTTATTTAATCATGTATTACTCCCTATATTGCTTCTCCTAGTGTTGTTGCTTTATCAGACTTATGATGATCTATGTAATTATTTCCTAAGTCATGAACGAATTACACGAACCCGCCGTCTATTTAATATTCCGTTAAGGCAACGCACAAGTAAGGTAGTATGAAGACTATTACAAGGCCCCTAAGAATATATTAAATGCATTTGAAATATATTAAGAGTGGATCAACCATATAAGGGGCAAGGTAGTATGAAGACTGTTACCCGATGGTATCATTTCTACACAATCATGTTTTCCTAGACATATCAACAGCGATACAAACAAAAGTTGGTTTTCTAAGACCTAACATGCATATTCATCTCAAGAAGCAACACCACTAAGATCTACATCCTAGGTTTCATACAATCATAAATAAACACAATAGAAGGTTTAGCCAAGCATGTTATAAGTAAAGCAAGAACAACAATGAATCAAACAACATATAGACGTATTGAATGATTAAGATAATCTTACTTGATTAAAACATGAATTAAATGAAGTACAATAGGGTTTTGAGGCCCTAAAATTATCCCTAACAGCTGCTAAACAAACTAGGGTTCGTCCCTTTCTTTTACTCTAAAGTTACACATTTAAAACCTTAAAAACGGATTTGTATATATAGGAAAATTGCTGTGACGGCGTCGTGTGTTAATTGTGACACCGTCATGAATAGAATATTCTAGATAATGGGTTGGGTCGTACAATCTGACGCCGTCTGAAGATCTTGTGACGCCGTCTTGAGATGGGTTGTGATGGCGTCACGTGTAATCTGTGACGCCGTCTCCAGCTTATGAGTAGAAATTCTTGAGAGATGTTGGTGTAGGTTCGTAGTCTTGTCCGTTTCTTCTCCAAATGAGCCCAAGTCACGTGTATTTCCTCCAAATGCCTTCCAAATGCTGAATACCTGAAAAGGAACGATTAAGTACCTATTTTGGGCATAAATGCACGATTTAGGGGGTTAAACGACCCCGAAAAAGTATATAAAATGACACCTCATCAAATACCCCTACACTTGGGATTTGCTTGTCCTCAAGCAAATGGGCTTTTCTACCTAGACAATAGCAATATGAGGGTCATTTTACCTACTCTTTAAAAGTATTTTACAACACAACCTTTCTAGACCTGTAATTTAAAAGCACGAAAAAGTAAATATAGCACCTCACATAAGTGTTTAGGATTCTCCTCTTTATGAGGTGTATAAATAATTTACTAACACAACGGGGGGGGAAAACGAAAATCAACACTCATTACCTGTCATAGCATATAAATTCTCATAGGCTTGGTAAGGATCAAACTCCTCTGCTAGGTTAAAGCATTATTCATCACTTCTATCTAAGCTAGTCTTTTTAAAGGGTTGGGGGTATTGTCTGATGTAGATTACATATAATGGAAACGGAAGGATGGTGGATTACATTTGGGTGGCTTTTGATTGAAATTTAGAGTGGAAAAGGTTAGCTAAATTATATACACAAATTCACGCTGGTTTGGTTGATAGCCAAGAACTCGGACATAAAGATATACAAACTCTACACAACTCTACATCAATCTCTTTCTTTTTCTTTTCTATTTTCTCTTTTTTTAATAACATAATACATCACAACATGGGGTTTATAACACGCACCCCTACACTTGAGCTTTTACATGCTCGATATTTACAATCTAACTAATGACCCGATTTGAGGTGGATCAAAATAACATGGAGATCATCTAACAAACATATGGGGGTATTGACTTAACTTTTCTTCCCCATTCTTCCGTAAAATAAATACTACCATGAATCCCAATCGTCCCAAAATAGTATTTACAAGGATAAGGACTTAGCAATCGTGTACTCAATAATTAACTTGGGTTAACACAATAATGTACTAAAAGCGAGTACATACAAGGTAGTCTAAGGCGATTTGGGTGTAACGATTGGTGTAAGGGTGAACAATGTTCTTCATTAATAGTTCGGCTTAACTAGAAAATTACGAGAACCGTGAAAAAGGATAGGCTCGAAGGGTTGTACTAGGGGTATCCTGCACTAAAGGTGAGTGCATGGCAAGGGTGTGGGATAGTTATATGATCGGTGTGACCATCATAACAATTACAGGTTTAAAACATGGGTTAATCATAATACCTCTTATCAAGCAAATCCTAACACTAACTATGCGGTCTCAGGATACATCACAAAATAAGTTCTAGAATTTAATATACTACCGGTACACTCTCATAATCCTAAAGTGTGGTATATCATATATCATAACACGGGGTCGATTCTTGGACTTGGCTAGTTTCTAGAGAGAGAAACACATGAGAGGGATTTTCTAGTGAGAGAAAATGTGTTTAATAAGAAAAGTTAAAATGACTAGCTTACCTCTTCCAAAGTTGGAAGAGGCTTATATAGTTCTTATAATATACCGGGTATTAGTACCCGGCATAATACCGAAAATCATACTATTAACTATTAAACTACGAGCTATAATAAACAGTAAAATACACGGGGTGACCGAGTCTTTTTCTAATATCTAACAATCTCCCCCTAAGGGAGGTCACCCCTGAAAATACTAAACTTAATCACTTCAGTCTTTAGCTCGTAGACATTTGATATCTTGTACATTTGGGGTAGTGATCTTTTGATTCATCTTTGACTTGTCTTTGATTGTGATCTTGAGCTTTCTTGAGATCATCACCCAAACATAATCTTACATCATCTTGTAATGGATCGCCATCTTGTGCACTTGTGAAGAAATACACGATATCAGAGTTTGCGGAAGCTTTGACACCTTTATGAGGTCTTTCATAACTTCATAACAAGTGTAGGTCGTGTCTGAGCATTCGGTTATTCACTTGATATCTCTGGTACTGGGAATTTCCATCTCCATCTCCATCTTTAATTTAATGATTCTGTAATGAAACAGTTAGCAATAAAGGAGAAAATTGATTTGAAACTTCAGTCTTGAGGTTAGATATAGAAAATATTTTTATAACCACTTTGTGAGTTTTGTTGTTGTCAAATGTTCAATACGTCCAATTCATTCCCTGGAAACAAGTGTGATTCACGTAGAATCGCACCATCGTTGCTTTCCAGTTGACACATAGTTGATTCTTGTAGAATCGCACAGTCACCTACAAGAGCTTGGTTTGATGTAGCTCTAGCAGGATTTCCCATCTTCATTGTGAAAATCTTCGTTTCACTCGGATGTTTCTGGCAATATCACAAGGATTAATGCGTAGGACTCTTAGGATAAGGGGTTTGTTTCACGTGTGTGATGACAAGAGAATTCGGATATGTGTCCTAACGATATTTATTTGACGATCTCTTCAGCTCTAGACTCAATAGTGCGTTTTGGTCTATTAATCGGGGCTGGAGCGCTGCCACCTGTTCAATATCAACTAACTCGGAGTGAGAAAGTCAATAGATAATGTGTTTAGTCTCCGTGAGAATTGAAACAGATATCTTTTGAGAGATTCTGAGTGGCTAGGAAGGGTTGTGCATTGCATCACTGGGTCCATGATGTCAATCTTCAATGTAGCAATCTCTTAGTGATTTCTGGCAGCATACGTATTGATCGGTTTTCTGCCTAAGTTTTTGGAGGGATTCTTCCTTTACATCCTTTGCCTTACAATTCTTTTTAATTCTTACCCTTCAATGCTTACCGAGACTTCATGACTAGAACCTTGTTGGGTTATTCCAGTTACTTGCTCCATCTCAGTCGGGCAACTTTTCCCTTATTCTCACTTTTACTGCTTTTATATGTCATAACCTAAGGACTTCTTACACTAATAGTGGATTGTCCTGGTAGATCCCTTCGTTTGTGGCTGGATCATTTGGGATTGTACTAACCTTACCAATCCCTCTATAACTCCAATAAAGTAAAATTTTTTCATTTTTTGGTCGGACTTTTGTTACAGTTCTCTTTACATAAAACAATTGAAATTCAAATTAAAGTACTTATGATATAAATATCATAGCGTTTAGTACCTCGTTCTTTTTTTTCTTCAGAAACGCTCCCCTAAAAATGTGCTTCGGTATTCGACTTGTTTAGCTCGTTTGGGCGGGAGTATATACATTGAGTCCTATATCTCGATTATTATTTATTCACATATTTTAATCACATTTTCTCCTCTTATCAAAAATTTTAAACCCTTTGACATTTTGGATATCAATTGATTTAAATATGTTATAAAACTTGGGAGAAAAGTGTGGCCATAATTCCTAAGTCGTGTAAGAAACATATAACTGCTCCCCCTCAATCGTTGAGGGATATAAATTATTCCTACACTTAATCATCAAAAGATTCACTACTTACTAATGTACAAGATATATTATTCACAATAAGAAAATATTGACCTTTTTATTGTAACGACGATGTCGTCACGTTGTTTTGTTGATCAGCCTGTAGTCAATATCTCTTATTCTTCCTCCAACAAAGCTTTCCAGACTTCGAAAGATCTCCTGATCTTGTAGTCTTTTCTTAATCGTTGTGATGAAGGTCTTTGCTCCTCCTCTTGTCATCCTCTGACCATTTCCTAGTCTCCATGCCTTTTGTACTCGAACAGATGAAAGTCTTTAACCATGTGATCCAGCTTTTCCATGACTCTTGTCAACGTCCCATCACTAAACTTGTGTATCTCATTCAGCCTCATCAACTTTCTCTGATCATTTATGTCTCTGTAGATAACGGCTCTTGGCTTAGGGACAATTGTATAATCTTCTTTGAAGGAATAGTCAGTTGCATCCCAATTAGGATGTTCGAGGTTGAGCTTTGTTTGAATAATCTCTCAATTCGAGCTGCAAGCCTCCAACGTTTCCCTGATGACCAGGTTTCTGATCCACATGTTGACTGCTGTGTGTAGATGGATCTTGTCCGATTTAGACAGATGGTTGAGTTTGTCTTGAATATTGAGTAGATACAGATCTTCAAAATCATTTGGACTGTAGGTTTTTTTTAAATCCTTTTTCCGAGATCTTGTACTCTTTTGTAGTCAGGCTCGGCGAGAATTATCTCTCTCAAGTAGTTGTATCCATATTTTTCGAAAGTCTTGACACGGATCACACTGAGAATTCGCATCTGGGATCTGACTGCT
This sequence comes from Tanacetum coccineum, assembly GCA_026074375.1. NCBI lineage: Eukaryota > Viridiplantae > Streptophyta > Magnoliopsida > Asterales > Asteraceae > Tanacetum > Tanacetum coccineum. The sequence continues at coordinate 9,947 of BQNB010039943.1, forward strand.
TCACGATCTGAGGGCTCACTGTGTTTGTTGATGTAAAATTGCTTTCTTCTGAACCACCAGTGTGTGATACCATAAGCTGCACTGATGTCATAATCGCGTTCATTTCAAACCAACAAAGACGGATAACTTAAATTCTTCTAGTCCAAAGTCTAGGTAACGAGCGGCTTTGAGCTTGGATATGGATAAGGCAGTTTTTCGTTCTTTGTCACCTGTCAGAAGGTATTCCAGCGTTTTGATTGACCCTCAGGATTATTAAATCAACCTTATTCGTCAGCAGCTTATGGCATCTCTCCAATCTAAAATTAAGAAAGGGACGATTGTTCTGTGAAAGGCTTTAACAAGGTTGAAAGCTGGACCTTCCAAATTAGCTTTGCAGAGCTTCTTCTTTCCTGTTCGTCTGCAGAACCATTGGATGAAGGAACCTATATCATACGTCTTCCTTTGAAGCTTGTTCTTCGCGGGAACTTGATACGTTGTGGCGTATGCATTTGCCCAGTTGTTCTCTGGTTCAGGGAAATCATTCGGGGGAATGGTCCATTCTGGTTCAGGCGTAGCTGGTCTTTCATCTTCTGGAATCGGTTTAAACCATGTAGCAGCCGTTACCTTGGGAATATGAGCGTTATCAGTGTCCTCCAGATCTGAGACATGCCCTTCATCTATGTTTTGTAACGTATCAGAGGAATGTTCGGAGTTCCAGATTCGGGTTCAGGATTTGTTGCATCGAAGAGTCAATAACAGCATCTCTTGTGTCAGTGATTTTGCCTGCAGATGAGTAAGAGTTGGCTATTGTTTGACGCAGATGCATCAGATCCTGTGTTTCTTCGAAACTTGTGCTCATCATCTTTAGTGAGGAGGATGTGCTGACTAGAAGCACCTGAATCGTGTCTTCTCCTTTTTGTTGACTTACCCTGGTTTGATCCAGCTGAAGGGCCTTCATTCATCATCATCATCATCATCTTCTTTCATCATACTATCATGCTTTCTTTTGTGGTCTTTAACCCTGTCTTTAACCTCCTTATCCATGGCATCTTCATCTGCTATTAACGCTTCCATAAGAGCATGGTATAGATGGTAGTTGGCAGGATTTCTGTTTGCAGTCCTGTTCTTATGCATGTGTTTGAAGAGAGCATTCTTTAGATCAAATTCTTCAAGTGTAACTTTATCAGTTGACCTGATGGTTTAGTTGACTCTGTGTCTTCTCACTTGTTCTTTTTGATTCTGATAATCTCTTTTGGACTCTTTTTAGATTCTTGATTCTTGATAGACTCTGGGCCAGGCAGCACAGAGTATTTCTCAATTAAATCTGCAGTGTGTCGTTCAAGAATCCTAAGTGGCATCATCATGTTTTGTTCCGTTGATAGTTATCAAAAAACTGTAGGAACTTGGGATTTAATAGAAGCCAAAACAGTAGCAGAGTGATCAGTCTTCTTTACTTCAAAGGACATATCTTGCTCTAATTTTGCCACTCTTAGCTGAAGGGCGATGAATGGAGTGATCTCTGGGAGAGTTGTGGTGACGGTTTGATGACTGGATCAGGTATGGTGGAATCAGACTCATTTACAACTTTAGATTTCTCCTGATCATCTTCGGTTGGTTTGTCATAAAGAAATTGATCCCCAAAGGGCTATCAGTGCTTCTAGATTTTCATGGACGGACATAGAACCAGAATGACTTTTTGGATTATCTTCGATGACACGTTCATCAGTTATGAGTTTCAGGTTTTCATGAACCTTTAGGTAGGCTGTAGCGAGGAATTCTTCATCCATGTGCTCAGGGTTTGGTCCAGCAAGAGACACATGTACTTTTCCAGAGTCTGATCCAGTCTGGTCTTCTTGCATGGGCTCAAGGTCTGGTCCAGCCAGAGCCTCATGTGCTTTTCTGGTCTGATCCAGCCTGGTCTTCTGTACGAACAGATATCCCTACTCCTGATGTCACTGTGGACGAAGCTACTTCACCTTGTTCTTTGTCACCTTTAGGAGCAGCGGCTTCTGTTCCACTTTCTGTTCTCTGAATCAGTTGTTGATGAAGATTCATGGACCACTTTCTCTGATGTATCATCTTCAGGTTGAGAAGAGGGTCCAGTTGTCGAATCATGAGGTGCTTGATCACGCCTAACAAGGATAAACTGATCCGTAGTACTTTTCTTCTTTGACAGATCGATCAGGGAATGAGCTACTTGTTCTTCGGTTACAATAGCCTTACCCTTGCCCACTACTTCAGGTAGTTTGGGAGTTGTTTCAGATACTGGATCCCTGATCGCTACTCCTCCAACAGGTGCCTGACCTTGTGGCAGAAAGGAAGGATCCAAGCTAAGCTTAATTGCTCGTTCTATGTCAGCATCAGCACCTTCACCTTCTCCCTTTTCTTGATGCGCATCCAAACTCATCTTCTTGGCCAGTTCGAGAGCAGGATCATCACCTTCTCCTTGAGGAACAGGTTCTTGTTGAGCTTCATCATCTTCATCAACAAGTTGGAAAGAAAGCTTCTTTTATAATTTTGTGGAGGCTTACGCTTAGAAGGCTTTTTTGTAGGAGACCTTTAGGTTGTTTGATGAAGTTGGCTTGGTTGGTTTGACTGGAGTAGTAGTTGTGGGCTTCTTGGGTGCACGCTTTGTTGCAGGTTCAGGTTGCTTGCTTGCACTATCCTGTGGTGTTTTCTTCGTATTCTTAGCAACCATTTCCAGATACTTTGGATAGTATGAAGATTGTTGAATGGCTTGAGTAATCAATTGTTTGGGAATCGCCATTCCAAACACTTCATATGTTTCACCTTTCGAGATAAACTTGAGATTACCTAGCAGAAAGTCATCTCCTGGAAGATGACAAGGAGACTCAGGTCTTTTATGTACATCACTGGTGCTCCCCAAATAGTAGATTATCATCTTAGTAAACCGCCCGTAAGGAATAGGAGAGGAATGCTTTCTTCTTTAGGGTCTTTCCTGGACTGGTTTATGAACTTGCTTGGTGTGAGAAGAATGTCTGAATCCCTTGAGTAAACTCTTCCCATAACAGTTCTGCATGATCAACATTAGTTTGAGTGACAATGCCCCACAACATTTGTAGCACTGGGTACTTGGTTTGTCACCACCAGATGTCTTTCCGGTTAAGCACTGGTTAATCAGTGTTAGAATTGCTCTCCATGGCTGATATACATAATTCACACGTATATTGGAGACAAATTCTACAGGTTCAGGGTACCCCAGCTGATTTACAAAATCAATCACCGTGTCACCAGTCGGAGGTAACTCAAATGGGTGAGCTGGGTCGACAGGAGTTATATCTAAGGCCTTTCTAAGAAGATCAACACTTAGATTGAACCATTGTTCATCATTGACAAGCAATAACTCCCCAGTCTTCTCGTCATACTTCATAGAGTTCCAGAACTGCTGAATGTAGATGGCAGGAACACTAGCAGAGGCAGAGAACGCTCTGAAGAAGTTGGTGTTACGCAAGATGTCCACAGATATCTGAAAGATGGGGTTCTTCTGTATCTTTTGAGCATCGAAAAGAAGATTGCTTTTCCCGATTTGTAACCATTGAGAGCGAGGTACAATCTGCTCATCTGTTCTTGTTGGTGCTTGAGCGGGAACATTTTGCTCTGCCATCGTATTCTGCATAAGAGTAATTAACAAAGGAAACAAGCATGGCAGAGAAACGATGTTAGAGAGGAAGGTTGACATTGACATGACATGCCTCGAATAACAGCAACAGTTTAGGACACAGGTTGCAGAATTGTTCAACAGATACAATTACATGTTATCTAAGCCCGTATGGGTGATAGATAAGTAATTGGGTCATAGGAATGGGCCTTAAATGATTAACGGGCTTAATGGGCTAAATTTTCTGAAAATAAGCCCAAACCGCCGCCAAGCAGTTTGTCAACCCGCCGTGAGGTGGATTGAGCAAACCGCCGCGAAGAAGAGCACCAAACCGCCACGAATATTTTAATATATTAATCAAACCGCCGCCGGAAGTAAAAATTTGAAAAGGGCGGGATGAATATTTTAATAATAAAGAAATATTCGACCAAACCGCTGCGAGGCAGCGGTTTACCTGTATGAATAAAATAATATAAATATTAAGGCAACCCGCTGTGAATCAACCCGCCATGAATCAACCCGCCGCAAATAGAAATCACACGGCGGGTTGATAATTTTAATATTAAAATATTAAATTCAACCAAACCGCTGCCACGCGGCGGTTTCGTCGAAATATTTCTTTATTATCAAAATATTCCATCCCGCCCTTTGCAAAATTTTTATTCCGTGGCGGTTTGATTAATATATTAAAATATTCGTGGCGGTTTGGTGCTCTTCTTCGCGGCGGTTTGCTCAATCCACCTCACGGCGGGTTGACAAACTGCTTGGCGGCGGTTTGGGCTTATTTTCAGAAATTTAGCCCATTAAGCCCGTTAATTTATTTAAGGCCTATTCCTATGACCCTATTAATTATCTATCACAATTAATGGCTTAGATAACATGTCATTGTATCTGCTTGAAAATTTGCAACCTGTGGTCTAAACTGTTGCTGTTATTGAGCGTGTCATGTCATGTCAACCTTCTCTTCTACATCGTTTCTCTGCCATGCTTGTTTCCTTTGTTAATTACTCTTATGCAGAATACGATGGCAGAGCAAAATGTTCCCGCTCAAGCACCAGCAAGAACAGATGAGCAGATTGTACCTCGCTCTCAATGGTTACAAATCAGGAAAAGCAATCTTCTTTTCGATGCTCAAAGTATTACAGAAGAACCCCATCTTTTAGATATCTGTGGACATCTTGCGTAACACCAACTTTTTCAGAGATTTCTCTGGCTATGGCTATTTCTTTCATTACATTCAGCAGTTCTGGAACTCTATGAAGTATGACGAGAAAAGATGGGGTTTTTTGCTGTCTTGTTGATGAACAATGTTCAATCTAAGTTGTTGATCTTCCTTAAAAAGGCCTTTAGATTATAACACCTATCGACCCAAACTCACCCATTTGAGTACTCCGACTGGTGACACGTTGATTGATTTTGTAAATCAATGGAGTGTACCCTTAAACCTGTAGAATTTGTCTCCAATATACGTGTGAATTATGTATATCAGCATGGAGAGCAATTCTAACATGGAGTTAACCAGTTGGCTTAAACCGGAAATACATCTCGGTGGTTGACAAACCAAGCCACCCAGTGCTACAAATGTTGTGGGGGCATTTGTCACTCAAACTAATGTTGATCATCAGAACTGTTATGGGAAGAGTTTTACTCAAGGGATTAGACATCTTCTCACACAAGGCAGTCATAAAAGCCAGTCTGAAAGACATAAGAAGATGAAAGCAGTTCCTCTCCTCATTCTTACGGGCGGGTTTACTAAGATCGAATAATCTACTATTTTGGGGGACTCCAGTGAGTACATAAAAGACATGACGTCTACTTTGTCATCTTCAGGAGCATGACTTTCTGCTAGGTAATCTCAAGTTTATCTCGGAAAGGTGAAACATATGAAGTGTTTGGGAATGGCGATTCCCAATACCAATTGAATTGCTTCAAGCCATTCACCAATCTTCATTATATCCAAAGTATCTGGAATGGTATGCTAAGAATACGAAAGAAAAACCACCACAGGGATAGTCATGCAAAGCAACCTGAACCTGCAACAAGCGTGCACCACCAAGAAGCCCCAACTACTTCTACTTTCAACACAACCAAGCCTAACTTCATCCAAACAAACCTAAGTCTATGACAAAAAAAGCCTTCTAAGCGTAAGCTCCACAGGAAAGAAAGTTATAAAAGGAACAAGGCTTTTTTCCAACTTTGTTGATGAAGATGATGAAAGCTCAACAAATAAACCTGTTCCTCCCAAAAAAAAGGAGAAGGTGATGATCTGCTCTCGATAACTGGCCATAAGAAGATGAGTTTGGATGGCGCATAAGAAAGGGAGAAGGTTGTTGTAGGTGTGATGTGAATAGAACGAGCAATTAAGCTTAGCTTGGATCCTTCCTTTCTGCCACAAGGTCAGGCACCTGTTGGAGGAGTAGTGATCGGAGGATCCAGATCTGAACAACTCCCAACTACTGAAGTAGTGGGATAAGGGTTAAGGCTATTGGAACCGAAGAACAAGTAGCTCATTCCTGATCCGGATCTTGTCAAAGAAGAAAAGTACTACGGATCAGTTTATCCTTTAAAGGCGTGATCAAGCACCTCATGATTCGACAACTGGACCCTCTTCTCAACCTGAAGATGATACATCAAAGAAAGTGGTCCATGAATCTTCATCAACAACTGATTCAGAACGAACAGAAAGTGGAACAGAAGCCGCTGCTCCTAAAGGTGACAAAGAACAAGGTGAAGTAGCTTCGTCCACAGTGACATCAGGAGTAGGGATATCTGTTCGTGCAGAAGACCAGGCTGGATCAGACCCTGGAAAAGCACATGAGGCTTTGGCTGGACCAGACCCTGAGCCCATGCTCAAGAAGGATCAGACTGGATCAGACTCTTGAAAAGTACATGATTTTATTTGTGTTCTCTTTACTGGGACCAAACCTGAGCTCATGGCCTTAAATGTTTGAATTGAAGAATTTCCTCGCTACAGCCGCTACCTATAGGTTCATGAAAACCTGAAACTCATAACTGACGAACGTCGTCATCGAAAGATATTCCAGAAAGTCATTTGGTTATATGTCGTCCATGAAAAAAATCTAGAAGGCATGATAACTTTGGGGATCAATTTCTTTTATGACAAAACCAACGAAGATGATCAGGAGAATCATAAAGTTGTAAATGATCTGATTCCACCATACTGATCCATGTCATCAAACCGTCACACAACTCTCCCTAGATCACTCCATTCATCGCCCTTCAGCTAAGAGTGGCAAAATTGGAGCAAGATATGTCTGAAGTAAAGAAGACTGATCACTCTGCTGCTGTTTTGGCTTCTATTAAATCCCAAGTTCCTACAGTTGTTGATAAGTATCTAGGAACAAAACTTGATGATGCTCTCCTTAGGATTCTTGAACGACACACTGCAGATTTAATTAAGAAATACTCTGTGCTGCCTGCCCAGAGTCTATCAAGAATCAAGAATCTAAAAAGAGTCCGAAAGAGATTATCAGAATAAAAAAAGGAACAAGGTGAGAAGAACAGAGTCATAACGTTACTATTACCATCACGGTCAACTGATAAAGTTACACTTGAAGAATTTGATCCTAAAGAATGCTCTCTTTCAAAAACACATGCTTAAGTACAGTCTGCAAACAGAAATCCTGCCAAACTTCATCTATACCATGCTCTTAAGGAAGCGTTAATGCAGGGTATGAATATGCCATGGATAAGGAGGTTAAAGGACAGGGTTAAAGAACAAAAGAAAAGCATATGAGAGTGATGATGATGAAGATGATGATGATGATGATGATGAAGGCCCTTCAGCTGGATCAAACCAGGGTTAAGGCACAAAAAGCAGAAGACACGATTCAGGTGCTTCTGGGTCAGCTCAACCTCATCTTAAAGATGATGAGTAAAGTTCGAAGAAACCACAGGATTCTGATGCATCTGCGTCCAAACAACATCCAACTCTTACTCAACTGGCTGGCAAACTCACTGGACACAAGAGATGTTGATTATTTCACTTCTTCGATGCCCAATATGAACGATTTGGACACTTCAGAACATTCCTCTATGACGTTTCTAAAACAAGATGAAGAGGCTTGTCTCAGATTGAAGGACACTGATAACGCTCATATTCCCAAGGTAACGGCTGCTACATGGTTTAAACCGATTCCAGAAGATGAAAGACCAGCTACGCCTGAACCAGAATGGACCATTCCCCGAGTATTTCCAGGACCAGAGAACAACTGGGCAAATGTACGCCACAACGTATAAGTTCCTCTGCGAAGAACAAGCTTCAAAGGAAGACGTTATGAATATAGGGTTCCTTCATTCCAATGGTTCTGCAGTTGGTTTAACGAACAGGAAAGAAGAAGCTTGCAAATGCTCATTTGGAAGGTCCAGCTTTCAACATTGTTAAAGCATTTCACAAGACAACGTCTTTCTTTAAATTTTAGATGGTGAATGCCATAAGATGCTTTGGACGTAAGGTTTATTTAATTAATCCTGAGGGTCATCAAATTCGGCGTGGAATACCTCTGACAGGGACAAAGAACGAAAAACTGCCTTATCCATATCCAAGCTCAAAGCCGCTCGTTACCTAGACTTTGGACTAGAAGAATTAGTTCCGTCTTTGTGGTGATAGCTGAACGCGATTTGACATCCAGTGCAGCTTATTGGTAATCACCACTGGTGGTTCAGTAGAAAGAAATTGTACATAACAAACATAGTGAGCCCTCCAGATCGTGAATGCAGTCGTATCCAGATGGCGAATATTCTCAGTGTGTTCCGTGTCAAGACTTTGAAGAAAAATATGAATTAACAAATACTTGGGAGAGATTTATTTCTTCGCGAGCTGACTACAAAGAGTACAAGATCTCAAAAAAGGATTTTAAAAACCTTCATCCAAATGATTTTGAAGATCTGTATCTACTCAATATTCAAGACAAACTCAACCATCTGTCTAAATCAGACAAGATCCATCTACACACAGCAGTCAACATGTGGATCAGAAACCTGGTCATCAGGAATCGTGTGGGAGACTTGCAGCTCGGAATTGAGAGATATCAAACAAAGCTCAACCTCGAACGTCCTAATTGGGATGCAACTGACTATTCCTTCAAAGAAGATTATATGATTGTCCCTAAGCCAAGAGTCGTTATCTACAGAGACAGAAATGATCAGAGAAAGTTGATGAGGCTGAATGAGATACCACAAAGTTTAGTGCATTGGTTTTTTCGTAATTTGAGTGCTCTTTCTCTACTGGTCTGGTTTTAATTTTTGGTGTTTTTGGGACGTTGAAAAGGACATGGAAAAGCTGGATCACATGGTTAAAGACTTTCATCTGTTCGAGTACAATAAGGGCATGGAGACTAGGAAATGGTACAGAGATGACAAAGAGGAGAGCAAAGATTCATCTCAATGATTGAGAAAAGACTACAGATCAGGAGGATCTATCGAAGGGCATGGAAGCTTTGTATGGAGGAAGAATAAGAGATATTGACTAAGGACTGATCAACAGAAAAAGTAGGACGACATCGTCGTTACAATAAAAAGGTCAATATTTTCTCATGTGAATAATATATCTTGTACATTAGTAAGTAGTGAATCTTTTGATGATTAAGTGTAGGAATAATTTAGATCCCTCAACGATTGAGGGGGAGCAGTTATATGTTTCTTACACGACTTAGGAATTATGGCCACACTTTTCTCCCAAGTTTTATAACATATTTAATCAATGATATCCAAAATGTCAAAGGGTTTAAAAGATTTTGATAAGGGGAGAATGAGAAGAAAATGTGATTAAAAATATGTGTTATAATAATAATCGTGATTATTAGGATCATGTATTTACTCCGCCCCCAAACGTGCCTTAAACAATTTTAGAATACCGAAGCACCAGTTATGAGGGGGAGCGTTTCTGAAGGAAAAAAAATTTACGATCGAGGGTACTAAAACGCTTTGTTATTTATATCAAAAGTACTTTAATTGAATTTTCAATTGGTTTTATGGAAAGGAGAACTCGCTACCAAAAAGAGCCGACATGGAATTTTACTTTATGGGTTATAAGGTTGGTAAGTTAGGTACAATTCCAATGATCCAAGCCAATCGAAGGGATCTACCCAGGGACATCCACTAGTTAGTGTAGAAGTCCTTAGCGTCTGACATATAAATGCAGTAAAAGTGAGGAATAAGGAAAAGTGCCGACTGAGATGGAGCTAGTACTGGAATAAACCCAACAAGGTTCTAGTCATGAAGTCTCGGTAGCATTTGAAGGGAGTTGAAAGAATTAAAATGAATTGTAAGGACTAAAGGGTGTGCAAAGGAAGAAGCCCTCCATAATCTTAGAGCAGAAACGAGTCAATACATATGCTGCCAGAATCACTAAGATGATTGCTGACATTGAAGATTGACATCATGGACCCAGTGATGCAATGCACAACCCTCCCTAGCCACTCAGAATCTCTCAAAAGATTTATGTTTCATTTCTCACGGAGACTAAACACGTTATCTATTGACTTTCTCACTCCGACGTTAGTTGTTTATGAAAAGGTGGCTGTTCCCGTGAAGTCAGAAGCTCCGCCTCGATTACTAGAACCAAAACGCACTATGAGTCTAGTGCTAAGAGATCGTCAATTAATATCGTTAGGAACCCAATATCCATTTATCTTGTCTCTTCACCACTGTGTGAAACAAGACTATCTAAGAGTCCTAGCATTTCCTTGTGATATTGCCAGAACATACGAGTGAAACTCGAAGATTTTCAAATTGTTGATGGAAATCCTGCTAGAGCCTACATCAAACAAGCTCTTGGTAGGTGACTTGTGCGATTCTACAAGAATCAAACTTGTGTCAACTGGAAAGCAACGATGGTGCGATTCTACGTGAATCAAACTTGTTCCAGGGAATGAATTGACGGTTATTGAACATTTGACAAACAATCAAAACTCTCAAAGTGTTACAAATTATTTTCATATCTAACACTAAGACTGAAGTTTTCAAATAATTTTCTCTTTATTGCTAACTGTTTTTCATTTACAGAATCATTTAAAGATGGGATGGGAATGGGTTTCCAGTAACAGAAATTTCATGTCAATCACTCCAAATGCTAAGACACGTCCTTAACTTGTTATGAAGCTAAGAAAGATTCCTCATAAAGGTGTCAAAGCTTCGCAAACTTGATATCAATAATTTCTTCACAAGTGTACAAAATGGAGAATTACTTACATGATGATGTAAGATTATGTTTGGCGATGATCGCAAGAAAGCTCAAAGATCAAGTCAAAGACAAGTCAATGAGAAATCAAAAAGTTCTCTGCTCAACTTACGTACAAGACATTAAAGAGAATTCTTTTTCTCTCCGAGCAAAGACTTGAAGTGTTTAAGTTTAGTATTTTTAGGGAGTGACCTCCCTCAGGGGGAGATTGTTAGTTGTTAGAAAAAGACTCGGGCACAGCTGTATTTAACTGTTTATTAATAGCTCGTAGTTTAATTAGTTTACCGTATGACTATTGGTAATAAACGTGGTACTAATACCCGATTTATTGTAAGAAACTTATATATATATCTCTTCCAACTTTGGAAGAGAATCTAGTCATTTATTCATTTTCCATTTAAACATTCATTTGTTTCTCTCTCTAGAAAAACTATCATGTGTTCTCTCTCTAGAAACATAGCAAAAGTCCAAGTTATCGACCCTGTGTTATGTTATGATTATACCACAGGTCAATTTTGATGAGATTGAAACTAAAAATATTAAGTTGGAACATCAGTGCGTCATTAATTAAGGAGAATGAACACTTGAAGTTGACTTACCAAAGCTTGTTTGATTCAATCAAAAAGTCCGGGTTCAACAAAAACTTCAAATGGAAACACCAAACGAGACAGAAATCTAAAGGCTCAATGTTTGAATTTTCTGAAACCAAAGTTCTATAACATGTTGGGAAAGATTTGAATTTTTAAAAGTAATCAATTTGATTCCTTTTCAAGATCAAATGTTGATTGTCATATTTCTGAACTTAAAAAGGAATCGGGGGAGAATATTTGTGATAATGCAAAATGTGAGTTTCAAACAAAGTTTGTCGAGCTTGAAAGGTTTAACTCAACAAACAAAAGATTTTTGATGATGTCACAGCATGGAATTGTCGAACAAAACAGATAAATTTGCGGCCATATTTTGAAAAACTTGAAAATATGAAAGTTGTTCTTGAACGGACAATTGGCTGTAAGGTTGACGATTCTAAAGCCGGAAAATATGATTTTTGAAGATTTATCATTTAGAAATCAACGTGAAATTAGAAAGGAGAGGTGTGGATAACAAAGTTTAGATAATTCTTTTATTTTGGGATACCACCGTTACTTAAACAAACGAAAGAGATCATTTTTGAAAACAAATTGCGTTTTTTGAATCAAATTGGCTATCACAATATATTCGTTGTGTAAAAAAATTATCATGAGTTGAGAAATTCGTATATTGCTTTAAACGTAAAGTTGATTTTACTTAATCAAAAAAATGAGAACATTCTATGTTTCAAAATCTTCAAAACCAAAGGAAAGTGTTTCGGAAAGGTTCACACGGCTGTGATTCATCAAAACCATTTTTCAAGAAGGGTTTCTTCAGTTTATAACATATTCTTTACAAAATAGATAGGAAGTATCTAAGACATCTCAAAGTTTTGAACCATTTTTTCCGCTAAAAAGGGTTTTAAGACAGCGGCTGCCAAATGCAAAGAATCTATATTTAGAACCATCTCTCTCTTGTTTTACACCGGTTTAAAACAAGTGTGGAGACTTAACTTAAGGAATCTCATACTTTTTGAAGCATCTACTTTTGAAAAAAGAGTTTTAAGACAAGAGTACTTTAAAAGGAAAGAAATCTAAGTTTTTGTTACTTGCACTCTCGTTTTACACGATAAAACAAGTGTGTGAGACAAAGCAAAAGTCATTTGAAAACTTTCAAATATTCAATTAGAAATGCTTTCATTGGCAAATACCAAGATGACTTGGCTTTGAAAAAAAAAACAATGGAAGTTTTTCAAACGCTTCAAAATGAATTTTCAGAAATGAAACCTCAAATGGTATAATAAATTGGTAATTTTCTTCACCAACAAGATTTTACACGCCACATGAAAACCGACGGTTTCAATAATCATTGGGAAAATCAAAAAGGATTTTCAAATCTCCATGATTCCACGAGAGTTTTTTTCAAATAAAAACACGGGTTTCAATCTCTCGTGGAACTCAACATTTTTACATCCGTATTGACCCAAAACTTTAAAATGGTTTTTCACAATTTGGCAAACCCGTTAGCACCGTTGTTAATTGGGTTCAAAGGTTTCTTGTCTAAATTAATGTAAATGCTTGTACTCAATGTCAGATTGCACCCAAGTTGTGCTTTAAATAAAAGGAAAATGTAGTTTTCAGTGCATTTATCATTAACAAACGCATAAAGAGAATTCTTTTCAGGTCTTGAGTAAATCAAATAAAAACATTTCATAAGTTTTGTAGTCATGTCCATTGGTTGTATTCAAATGTCAGATTGCAAAACCCGTGCTTTAAATAAAAGGAAAAATTACTACGTTTCAGTGCATTTATCCTTAACCTAACGTAAAAGAGAATCTATTTCGGTCTTGAGCTATTCAACAAACATTCAAAGTTTTGTAGCTCAAGTTTATTGGTTTGTATTCAAATGACATTGCTTCCTGTGCTTTAAGTAAAGGAAATGTACAGTTTCAATGCTTTTATCCTTTAACACGAAAGAGAATCTTTTCGGTCTTGAGTATTCAAAACAAATATTCAAGTTTTGTAGCTCAAGTTCAATGGAGTGTTATAAATTTTAGATAACAACTCGGATTTTCAAATAAAGAAAAGTGTAGTTTCAGTGCTCTTTATCTTCAAAAAAAGAGTAATCTTCATTTGTCCGAGCATTAGTTTTATCAACATATTTTCAAAGTGTGCTCGGGACATACGACTTCTAAGTATATGTCAGCTTAGGACTCGTTCTTCAAATAAAGGAAAGTGTACATTTTTGTACATTTATCCTAACAACCGAGGAAGCTTTCACTTCTCGAACTTGAATTTAGTCAAGTAAAGGTTTTTGATATTGGGTGAACATATTTATTCATGAATTTTATCAAAAAGTTTTTTCAAAATCTTTCAAAATTGTTGTTTCAAACACTCTCCTTCTCTTGATACTGTTCAAAATTTCGATTCATTTTTGTAAATGGATTCAATTTTTTGAGGGGGAGTGTTTTAAAAATCAAAATGACATCCTTCTACCCTGACCTACCAAACTTTTAACCCTACCTCCCCCCCTTGCTCTTCTCTTCCCCTTCCCCCCCCTCTCAACCCTGCCCTCCTCACCCTCTTCTTTCCTTCCTCTTCTTTTCCCCCTTTATTGTTGGTTGAATACATCTCATAAAAGTCAAAAAGTTATATGTATCCAAAATTTCGTGGATTCAAAAGTGGTTCTTCACGTGATATACCAAGGCATCTTATACTCCATCCTCACAATATAATTGCGGGGTGGCAAAACATAATGAAGTGTTTTATTATTGAGGTGAGTATAAAGAAAATGTTTTAAACAAATGAAAAATTATCGATATAAAAAAATAGTTGTTGTCAAGTGTGTTTATATCGATAAGCGTACAAATGGTGAAGATTGTGTCCGGTTACGACCGTTTCCTGAATTTAACAGGATGAGGAGTGAGCAATCTACTGACCATTCGTTTTAGATATCGACATACTTTGACACAACTAGTTTTTCAAATTTGTTTAGAACATTCAGAAAGGTTCCAAATCATAATCATGCTATATCCGTTTTCTCCCATGTGTTTTCAAAATCTCATATAGCTATTTTAATCCATTGATGTCAAAAATATCATATGGTATGCTATTTTTGAGGGGGAGAAAATTGGATTAAAATGTGATCAAGAAAGATAAATGCTTAAGTGTGTGGAATAACAAAGTTGGGGGGGACTCTAAAAGACTCAAGTGGCATCAACTCTTTCCTCCATGTGACAAAATAATTCTGAATAAAAAATTTAGAATCTCAATGCTCTGTTGTAGGGGGAGTAAGATTTCTCAAAAATGAAACTTTCAAAGTATTAAATGTTTTGATTTATATCAAAACTTTGATTGATTTCAATTGGTTTTATGGTTTCGTCTGAAATAGCCATCAATCAACTACCTCTCAATGATCAAAGAAGAATAAGGTGGTAAGGTTAGGTATTATCCCATGAGCCAATCAGAACCGGAGGAATCTACCCAAGGACATTCCATAGATAGAATATAAGTCCTTCGTTCTGATGGAGTTAAATGTGAATGGGGCATAATGTCAAATAAGGCATGAGCTTTTATCATCGGACAATTCATATGATGATAGTAAGACGTCTTTGTGGGACATTGAAGGGGTTGAAGAATGAAAAAGAAATGATGTGTAAAGGGTGAAAAGAAAGAAGCCCTCCACAATCATTAGGCAGATCGGGTCAATACATAATCTATCAATATATCATAAAGAATGTTATTCGGTATTGAAGAATAGACATCATCGGATACCAGAGATGCATGCAACAAACCCTTTTTTCCCCAGCCACTCAGATTTCTCAAAAAGAAATTCTTGTTTCATTGTCACGGAGGATTAAGAATAATCTATTGACATTCTCACTCCGGATGTTGATTTTGAAAAGGTAGCTGTCTGCATCCAGCCTGCGATCACTAAAAAACAAAAAGCCACTAATTGTAGTCTAGAGCCAAATGAGATCATATCATCAAATCTCACATAGGACACAAAAAGTACATTTATATTAAACATCAATGATACAAAAGGTACAAGAGTCGCTTATATGTCTATGTGACATTGCATGTCTTTGTGACATTGCGCGGAACATTCAATAGTGATACTTAAGTAAAGTATTCACAATGATGAATGGAAATCCTACCAGTGCTAACATCAAGCCAACGCTGAACGTAGGTCACTAATTTGAAAATGATTGTTTAATGATTAAATTAGTGTTAACTAGTAATCTAAGTGATCTAGTAGTTATCGTGTTTTTCAAGAATTTGTTTTTGAAAAACACAAACAACATTTCCTTGATTCATTCAAGTGAAGTGTTAGAATACCAAGGTTACTTATGATGTCACAATATTAATGAGGGGAGATTGTTAGAATTAAAGTTAGTAGTTGACTCTCAAGCTTAGACGCACTACCACACATTGACTTACACCTATGTAATATTTAGGCTATAACAAGATTATGATTAGTGTTTAATGGTTCATCAAATTTTAATCGGGGGATGAGAAGTATATTCTAGCTGAATATTTTGTTAGAGCGGAAAACAATTAGGGAGGAGAAATTGTGTACATCGGGACTTAATTGGGGGGGGGAACTTTTTTTGGTGTTACAACTTAGTACAAACAACTGGAGGGAAGAATGTGTACTCTAGGACTTATTGACTTTGGTGTATATAACATCTGGGACTTAATTGACTTGGAGGTTATTAGTTTCTTTCTTCTATGTGTTGTTTGTGTAAAGTATGTGCCTACGATTGGTTGTTCGATTTTGGGGGAAGCAATCTTAGGGAGATTACATTTATGTACAACAACATCACATCATCTATACCTTTAGAAGCTACAGAAACACCGTATATTCATTCCTTATATCTCATATCCAAAGTTCAAAGATACACTTTCGCCAACTCTGATAAATCAAAGAAATTCTCAAATCTCACGTTGTTGATCAAGATAAAAGTTTCTACATTTGGAGGAGATTGTAAGTTGTCAAGAAAGTATGGGAGTATGTTGGTTGAAGCTTTAAAAGACATATCAAGATAGGACTTCACGGTAAAGAAATGATGATGTGAAAAGATCTCAGAGGCAAGTCAACATGGAAATTGGAAAAGATCAAGGTAAAGATCTTAGAACCATGATTTGGAAACAAGATCATATTACACAATAAGACTTAAGAACAAAACAAGCATTAAAGTTCAAAGATCAAAGTCACAAGAGAGATCTCAATGATCATCCTTTAGGGGGAGATTGTTACGAATAAGAAAATGATGATCATTAATGCAATCAAAGAGAGATCTCAATGATCATCTTGGGGGATGTTGTTCCCACGAAACGACATGTGACATTCTTATTGAGAGAAATTTCTTGTATAATAAAGAAATAATATGTGTTAATAGGTTTAGGGTGATGGCTCGTAACTTAAATAAAGTCCCGAGAACCTGACAAAATAGCTTAAAGTAGGAAAAAGAGCTCCTTGCTCTTCCTTGTAATTGGGTATAAATACCCTACCACTAACTTATTTGTGAGGTGTGTCTCCTAAGTGTCTTCTAATCCTATTCTTATCTTTTCTCTATTCCTCCTCCTCCCTCTACTTTCCATCTTTCTCTCTCTAGAATAAACACACACACAACACCTAAACACACACTCTATTGCTTATTGATCCTAAATTCAAGACCTAACAGTTGAGAAAAGAGGAAATGTGGGGGAACCTAGCAAGATAAGAATGGTAGGGATGATAATAAGAGGACTCGGACTGGGAATACTTTTGCTACGACCGCAAATTCTGTAGGAAGAGAGAATACCAAGTTGCTTGGCCCAAGCGTACACTAAACTCCTACCATGTTCCCGGAGGGCTTTATCGCACATGCTTCTTTTTTTTTTTGTTAACTTGTAATCGCCTATGTCATTTTGCTAAGGATTGTAGAGTTATGCCTAGGAATGTGAACCCGGTAAATGTAAGGAACCTAGCACCCGCTCGTAGAGCATGCTATGAATATAGGAGTACTGACCATCTCAAACCGGCATGTCCTAGTTTGAATAGAGCACAAGGACCGAGAGGAAACCGTTTAAACCAAGTTGTTGCTAATAATGAGGGTCAGGGTCATGGAAACCAAGGGAACCAAGCTAGGGGTGGGGCATTCATGTTGGGAGCAGAGGAAGCTCGCCAGGATCCAAACATTGTAACAGGTACGTTTACTTTTTTAAACAATCATTTTGCCCACTACCTTATTAGACTTCTGGTGTCGAACTATAGCTTTGTTTCTACTACTTTTATACCTCTGTTAGGCATAGAGTCCAGTGAATTAGGTTTCAGATATGAGAATGAGATAGCTAGCAGGTAGCTAGTAGAGATTGATAAGGTTATTAAGGGTTGCAAACTAGAAATCAAGGGTCATGTCTTTGACATCGATTTGATACCATTCGGGCATGGGAGTTTGATGTGATTATAGGTATGAATTGGTTGTCTAATCATAAGGCTGAAATAATTTGTCATGAGAAAGTAGCGAGGATACCACTACTAGATGGAAAGGTGCTTAGAGTATTAGGAGAAAGACCGGAAGAGAAAGCAAGACTTTTGATGAGTGCTAAGGCTAGCGATAAGAAGAAAGAAGAGATTGTTGTAGTTAGAGATTTTCCTAAGTATTTTCCGGCATGATTTATTAGGATTGCCACCTCTCCGGGAAATTGAGTTCCGGATTAAGTTAATCCCTGAAGCTGTACCGATTGCAAAGTCTCCCTATCATTTGGCACCTTCTGAATTGGAGGAGTTGTCGGGTCAACTCAAGGAACTCCAGGACAAAGGTTTCATTCGACCAAGCTCATCGCCTTGGGGAGCACCGGTATTGTTGTGAAAAAGAAGGATGGTTCTTTTAGGATGTGTATTGACTATAGAGAATTGAACAAGTTGACTGTTAAGAATCGTTATCCTTCCTAGGATTGATGATCTATTTGACCAACTGCAAGGGTCGTAGTTTTTCTCAAAGATAGATCTTAGGTCTGGATACCATCAGCTGAGAGTGATATGAGGATGACATTCTAAAGACTGCGTTTAGAAACTCGTTCGGACATTCAAGTTCACAGTAATGCCTTTGGTCTGACTAAACGCCACCGCGGGTATTCTTGGATTTGATCGTACAGAGTTTGTAGGCCTTATCTTGGAAAGTTTGTGATGTTTTTATAGTACGATATCTTAATCTACTCTAAGACTCGAGAGGAGCATGTAGAACACTTAAGGTTAGTCTTGGAACTGCTCAAGAAGGAGAAATTGTATGCTAAGTTTTCTAAGTGTGAATTTGGATAAGGAAGTATAGTTTCTTGCACGTGATAAATGATATGGGATTCATGTAGCCCTAGTAAGATTGAATGCTGTTAAGAATTGAAAGCCTTTAGAACTTCGTCTGAGGTTTTCGTTTTCGTTTTAGGATTGGATGGTATTACCGTTGGTTTCATTGTGAACTTTTCTAGGATAGCTAAGTTCTCTTTCTATTTGAATCAAAATGTAAGACTTTCGATTGGGGTGAGGAACAAGAATTGGCATTTCAAACTTTAAAGGATAAGTTATGTAATGCGTGTTATAAGCTCTCCCGATGGACCAGAGACTTTGTGTATATTATGATGCTTTGGTCGGGTTTGGACTAGGCTGCGTGTTGTTGCAGAGAGCTAAAGTGATAGTATATGAGTTAGGCAGTTGGAAACTAATGAAAAAGAATTATGCGACCATGATTTGGAATGGGGAGTAGTTGTGTTTGCCCTTAGATTTTGGAGGTCATTATTTGTATGGGACAAAGGAGTGTCATATATATGGATCATAAGAGTCTTCAACATATCTTTAGTCAGAAAGAGTTGAATATGCGACAACGTCGCTGGATAGAGTTGTTTAGTGATTATGACTGTGAGATTTGCTACCATCCGTAAGGCGAATGTGGTGGATGATGCCCTAAGTAGGAAGGAAAGAGTAAAGCCTAAGAGAGTTAGAGCTATGAATATGACCCTTCAGTCGAGTATCAAGGATAGGATACTAGCGGCTCAGAAGGAGCTGTGGATGAGGTCTGCAGGATTGCAAAAAGTTTTGATGAAATGATGAACAGAGAGAGTGATGGACTTTGTTACTACTGGATCGAATATGGGTACCTTTGAAGGGTGATTGTGATAACCCAGTATTGTTCGAAGCTATAAGTCGAAGTACTCTGTAGACCCAGGAGCTGATAAGATGTATTATGACCTTAGAGATAGGTATTGGTGGCCGGGTATGAAGAAGGACATAGCTGTGTATGTAAGAAGTGTTTGACTTGTTTGAAGGTTAAGGCTGAGCATCAAAGGCCATCTGGCTTGCTCCAACAACCTGAGATTACTGAATGGAAATGGGAAAGTGATGAAGTGTCATTTTATACACTTTTTTGGGTTGTTTAACCCCCTAAATCGTTCATTTATGCCCAAAATAGGTACTTAATCGTTCCTTTTTAGGTATTTAACATTTGGAAGGCATTTGGAGGAAATACACGTGACTTGGGCTCATTTGGAGAAGAAACGGACAAGACTACGAACCTACACCAACATCTCTCAAGAATTTATTCAGAAGCTAACGATGGCGTCAAGTTACAGTGATGCCGTCACAACCCATCTCAAGACGACATTACAAGATTTCCAGACGGGCGTCAGATTGTACGACCCAACCCATTATCTAGAATATTCTATTCATGACGGCGTCACGATTAACACGCGACGCCGTCGCAGCGATTTTCCTATAAATACAAAACTAATTTTTAGGGTTTTAAGTGTGTAACTTTAGAGTAAAAGAAAGGGACGAACCCTAGTTCGTTTAGCAGCTGTTAGGGATGATTTTAGGGCCTCAAAACCCTATTGTACTTCCTTCAATTTATGTTTTAATCAAGTAAGACTATCTTAATCATTCAATATGTCTTGTTGTGTGATTCTTATCTGTTCTTACTTTATATTTAACATGCTTGGCTAAACCTTCTATTGTGTTTATTTATGATTGTATGAAACCCTGGATATAGATCTTAGTGGTGTTGCTTCTTGTGATGAATATGCATGTTAGGTCTTAGAAAACCAGCTTTTGTCTGTATCGCTGTTGATATGTCTAGGAAAACATGATTGTGTAGAAAGGATACCATTGGGTAACAGTCTTCATACTACCTTGCCCCTTATATGGTTGATCCACTCTTAATATATTTCAATTGCATTTAATATACTCTTAGGGGCCTTGTAATAGTCTTCATACTACCTTACTTGTGCGTTGCCTTAACGAAATATTAAATAGACGGCGGGTTCGTGTAATCCGTTCATGACTTAGGAAATAATTACATAGATATCAACAAGTGTGACAAGCAACAACTCTAGCCTAAAATGCGTCCCTTGAGCAAGGAGAGTAAAAGTAATCTAGGGAGTAAACATGCGTAAATAAAAACAATATTTTTTATATTGTTATCACCAGTAGCGTGTAGTTTATTATTTTCAGTTTAATAGCTAAAACACAACAAACCTTCTCATTTATATGATTTACCTGGCTGTCTATAACATAAAATACAAAATGAATTTCTCTCACCCTTAGATTTGTTCGCATGATCAAGCCTTCCCAACCTATTCCCCTAGAGAACGATAACAACCCCCGAGTCTTGCCTATACTACATACAACGATTAGGTACAATGCCTAAGGAGTTGTAAAACTTCTTGTGGAAGTCCTTTAGGAACAACCACAACAAGTTTTTGGCGCCGCTGCCGGGGAATAGTTAGGTTTTGATCATAGTTTAGCTTAGTTCTACTTGCTTGAATCCTTTCAGTAAATTTAATTCCGCATATTAGCTTTCTTGTAGTCTATTTTTTCTTTGTGCCTTTTGTTTGTAACATTTGTAAATTTGTAAATTATAATGAATAGGTATGGTTATTCTAGCATAGGTAGGTATGTTTGATGTATTTTCCGTAATCAATTTGGTGTTCCAACATATCAGATGAATCTCTTTTACGATTCGTGAACTCGTTTCAAAGATATAATCCGAAAAGTCCCGAATCATGGCCTTAGTATATGGACCCTAATTGAAATCTTTCTTAAACATCTCGACTCGTTATCCCCTCATATCATCAATTTGACAGCAGAAGGGGATCTTAGGAAGTTTAGTGATATAGGAGCATGGTATGCCATAGAGGATTGTGCCTAATATGATAAAAAATGTAGCAACCAACTAACAATATTTCTGATGAAACAATAACAGATCTTAATGCTCAAATAGTTGGGGATAATATGGCTAAGGTACAGGTACCTAGGTGCATGGCATGGTTAAATCATGATGAGCATGTAGATAGCCTAAGTATGATGGATAATGAGGCAGGAATTACAAGCCCTGAGAGTACCATACAAACCCTACCGTTATTTGAGGAATACACACCGCCCGTGACTTACTCGAAAGAAGTAGAAAAGACTTTAGGAACCCCGATAGAGGTAGAACCTTTGAACGAAATAAAACTAGAGGAAGTAGGCTTGAATTGTAATCACAACACTCCTCTTAGTTCTAGGGAAGTTCCTAGTTTTGATGGACCGGAGCCTCAACCTTTACTCAATAGTCCATCCTTAGATGTAAGTCTAGGAGACGTAATAAGCCCCGAACCACCCATCAAACCACATAGTCCGGATAGTTCTAGGAGAACAGGTGTTGATTATTTAACAACTCAAACACCGCCTTCACCTCACGTGGTAAATTCCCATCCTAAGGGTGTGTATAGTTATTATAACCCAGGTATAGATGACCCTAAGAGACATTATGGATTTAAACCGGGTTTATTAAGAAAAAGTGTATCCCTAGGTGTTGATATTTCAAATTGGGAGATATTTGATAATGATTGGCGATTAGAATCTAAGGAAGTTTCTCCTCTAGAGACGACTTAGTTTATTTGATAGCCAAAATGAGTAGGAGAGGTTTTTTAGAATAGGAATTCTAGAAGCACACCGTTTAGAGCCTATTCTTCAACAACAAAATTCTCAACATATGGCTCCTTCTCATCACGGTGGTTTGTACCGCTACTATCACCCGCACTTGACCTTAAGTGTAGGGAAGACCCACCCTTTACGCGTGAAATAAGCGTAGAGTCAGGCTCGTGACTCGAACAAAAACAAGCGCTTTTTGGGAGGCAACCCAATATTTACTTTTCCCTCAATTAGGAGTGTCATGTGTTTTACTCTTTTCATTTTATTGTTTTATTATGTTTGAAATATCTTATAATCATGCTTTGTATTGTTTTTAACCTCGTCTTAATTTCAATCAAAGGTATTTTTTAAATAATAAGTGTAGGAGAATTTATTCGGCTTTTGAGCCAAATTCAAACATGTTAAATGAATTGTTTAGATTAATTCGCGCGAGTTTCGAGTCATATGAGTAAATTTTCAAATCTCATGTTTTATGCAGCTATTTGTACAGGAATTAACTTATGGAATCAAGCACAGGAAAATTTTCATCTAAAACAAAAATTTTGTTTTCACAAAACGTAGAGACGGCGTCACGATTTACACGCGATGCCGTCACCACGACACCTGTGACGGGGCCAGGATTTTCCTGACGACGTCAAATGCCCAGGTCTAGAAAACTAAACGTTTTTAATTATTTTTGAAAATAAAACTTGCATAACATTTAAAAAATGAAATCTTCTGTTATAAACCTGCAAAACCAATAAGTTTGACAATTCTCTCATCCTATCTTTACCTCTTTATCAAGTCAAACCCTAAATTCTTATTGTATATTTCTATATCAGAAATTTTATGCTTGGTATAGTTGTCTTTGTCTTTGATTACAAGTTATATTTGATGGAAAGAAGCTTGGAAATTCTTAGGAAGTTTCTTTGGATTATTCTTGGATGACAATTTAACCAGTTATCGCATGTTTCTTCACCATTATTGAGCAAACCAGGGGAGTACTAGTTTCTTTTTTTCCTGTTTTCTTTTCCCTTTTAATTCGTTTTTACGGGTACTTTTATAGAACATTGGGGACAATGTTCAACTTAGTGTTAGTGGGGAAATTAAGCCTTAGAAAACTATTCTTTTCATTTGTTCATTTGCTTCTGCCTTAAAAATATCGGGTAAAATATATCGAAACTAGCATATTAGTAAATTTTGACCCAAATTTAATTTTTTTATGACACATACCTACGAAAACCAAGTATTAAGAGCGTATCATGGATAGGAATTTATATTACTAGCACAAAAACCTTCAAATTCCATCCCCAAAATGTGAGGTTCGCCCTTAGATGTTATACCTTTAGCTTGTTTGAGTTAAGGAGTGAGCAATCATGTGTGTCTATTCCGTCGTTACGGATGTTGGTATACGTGGTTTTGTCGCCTTTTCTGGAACATGGTAATTTGTTTCTTTAGGATTATGAAGAGTGTAAATCGGTAGTATATTAAATTCCTAGAACTTGTTTTTTGTGATGCATCCAAATCGCATAATAAGTTTTAGGATTTGCTAGATAAGATCATTAGGGATTAATCCATGTTATAAACCTGTAATTATAATGATGGTCCACGTACCGATCGTAAATAACTATCCCAACACCCTTCCAAGCACAAACACCTTTATGCATGATACCCCTAGTTAACAACCCATCCGAGCCTATCCTTTTCACGGTTTTCTTGTAATTTTCTAGGTAAAGCGGACTATTAAAGGCAGAACATTGTTCACACCTTACACTAATCCGTTACACCCAAACCGCCTTAGCCTAACCTGTATGGTACCCACATTTAGTAAATTAAATTGTGTTAACCCAAGTTAATTATTAGGTACACAGTTGCTAAGTCCTTATCCTTGTAAATACTATTTTGAGACGATTGGGATTCATGGTAGTATTTATTTCGCGGAAGAATGGGGAAGAAAAGTTAAGTCAATACCCCCCATACGTTTTTTAGATGATCTCATGTTATTAAGATCCCACCTCAAATCTGGTCATTAGTTAGACTTATGTAAATAACTATGCTATGTAAAAAGCTCAAGTGTAGGGGTACGTGTTATAAACCCCATGTTGTGATGTATTATTTATTAAAAAAAAGAAGAGAAAAATAGAAAAGAAAAAGAAAAAGAGTTGATGAAGAGCTTTTGTAGATTGTTGTATATCTTTCCGAGTCTTGGCTTAGCAACCAAACCAAAGTGTATTCGTGTAAATAATTACTAACCTTATTTCCACTTCAAATTCACATCCAAAGCCACCTAATTAGTATCCGCCATCCATTTCCGATCCATATATGGTTATCTACACCTACACCCCACAATCTTTAAAAAAAGACCTCTTAGATGTAATGAAATATGCTTGCCGCCTAGCGTGGTAGTTAGATCCTTGTACTCAGCCTATGATAATTTATAGGCATGAAATAAATGAAGTGTTGATTTTTTTTGTTTCCCTTATGTTATGATTTATTATACACCAGAGTGAAAGAAGATCCCAACACTTATGTGAGGTACTAGTATTGTACTTTCCGTGCTTTTATATAACGAGGTCTAAAAGGTAGATGTGGAAAAATACGTTAAAGAGTAGGTAAAAAAACCCTCAAATATGCTATTTGTCTATGTAGAAAAGCCCATTTCTTTGAGGACAAGCAAATCCCAATTGAAGGGGGTATTTAGATGAGGTGTCATTTTATACACTTTTTTGAGCTTGTTTAACCCCCTAAATCATGCATTTATGCCCAAAATAGGTACTTAATCGTTCCTTTTCAGGTATTTAGCATTTGGAAGGCATTTAGAAGAAATACACGTGACTTGGGCTCATTTGGAGAAGAAACGGACAAGACTACGAACCTACACCAACATCTCTCAAGAATTTCTACTCAGAAGCTGGAGACGACGTCACAGATTACACGTGACGCCGTCACAACCCATCTCAAGACGGCGTCACAACAATATCTCCAGATGACGTCAGATTGTACGACCCAGCCTATTATCTAGAATATTCTATTCATGACGGCGCCACGATTAACACGCGACGCCGTCGCAGCGATTTTCCTATATATACAAATCCGTTTTTAGGGTTTTAAGTGTGTAACTTTAGAGTAAAAGAAAGGGACGAACCCTAGTTCGTTTAGAAGCTGTTAGGGACGATTTTAGAGCCTCAAAAACCCTGTTGTACTTCTTTAATTCATGTTTTAAATCAAGTAAGATTAGCTTTAAGCAATTCAAAATATGTCTATTTTTGTTTGATTATTATTGTTCTTGCTTTATTTATAACATGCTTGGCTAAACCTTCTATTTGTCATTATATTTATGATTGTATAAAACCTAGTAGGAGATCTTATGGGTGTTTCTTACTTGTGATGGATAGCATGTTTAGGATCTTAGAAACCAGATTTTTTGTCTGTAGTCGCTGTTGATTATGTCTAGAAAACATGGATTGTGTAGAAAGGAAAACCGTCAGTTAACAATCTTCATACTACCTTTCCCCTTTTAAGGTTGATCCACTCTAGTATATTTCAAATGCCTTTAAAATACCTCTTATGGGCCTTGTAATAGTCTTTATACTACCATACTTGTGCGTTGCCTTAACGAAATATTAAATAACACGCTGGTTTTGTGAAATTTCGTGCATGACTTAGAAATAATTTACATAAGACATCACAAGTGTGACATAAAGGCAACAACACTAGGAGAAGCAATCTAGGTAGTAATTACATGATTAAAAAACACAAACTTTTATTATATTCTTATCACCAGTATTAGTTTTATTTAGTCTTTAATAGCTAAAACCAAAACCACCTCTCCAATATATGATTTTACATGCTTTCATAAAATATAAAAACACAAAAAGAATCTTATCTTAACCCTTAGAATTATGTTAGACCGTGATCAGCCATCCCAGCCTATTCCCTATAAACGTTAACACCCCCCGATTCTTGTATATTACTACACTATAACGGTTTAGGTAAACTGCCTAGGGAGTTTGTAAAAAACTTATGTAAAGAAGTCCCTTACGACAACCGCAACAAAAAGCTATGCTGATATTAGGAGAATACCGATTAAATTTAATGTAGGAGATTTTGTTATGTTGAAAGTCTCTCCGTAAAAGGGTGTGATGCTGTTCAAGACCAAAGGAAAACTTTGCCCGAGGTTTATAGGGACATTTAAGATTTTGAAGCGAGTCAGGGAAGTAGCTTATGTATTAGAATTACCTAAAGAGATGAGAGGTATACACAATATCTTTCATGTGTCCTATTTGAGGAAGTGTCTAGCGGATGAGTCAAGTGTAATTACTCTAGACGAAATAGAGATCGATTCGAAATTAACCTCACGAGAGCATTAAAAATAATTCCGTTGGTAATCGAGGCAACTTCGCAACAAAAATAATTCCGTTGGTAAAAGTGAAATGGAAGCTTTAAAAGGGCACAAGCATTAGATGAGAACCGGAAGAAAAGATGAGGATTAGATATCCTCACTTATTTCAAGAGTAGATTTTAGGGACAAAATCCCCGTTTAAGGGAGGGTGAATTGTAACACCTGTAACCCGACGAGGTATTATTTTATAATATAAGTAATAGTATTAAATTGTTTAAAATGTAAACTATAAGAAAATCGTAAAGCTATAAGTTTGAAATGAATAATGATAAGTGCTCAAAATAGAAAGAATAAGACTTGGAGGACTAGAGTTGCCAATTAGGCAAACTTAATTTACTAAATAATATCTAATAAGAAAATACGGCATATTCCAAAATTATCAAAAGCGTGTGTGTGTTTTCCTGTGTCGACACCAACCAAGAAGACAAGAGGGAAATATTAGGATTTTATCAAATTGACAAAATTAATCAAAGAAGAAGGATTATCAAGTTAGTAGGAGCCCTCAATTGCTACAACTATATCAAGTAAGTAATTAATTAATTCGAAAATTAGGGTTCATGTTATGAAATTTAGGCAAAATGGTTAAAGGTTATTAATTCATGATCCTAAACACCAATTAGTTGTTATTAGGGTTAATTTCCCAAATAGGAAGCTAAAGAGGATCAAGCCTTGAGTTCAAGTAGGAAATTAGAGGCATAATCAAGGTACGTATATAGACTAAACATGTTAATGCGATTATAATGTTAATTTATTTGTATTATGATTGTTTTGTTTCAAGGAATTGTGAATGTTAAGTAGCTTGGATCTAATGCTAGTAATGTATATGTTAGGATGATATTTTATTCTTGTGAAAGGTATGTAAAATGTATGAATGTAATCCTTGAATGGTTATGACTAGCTAATCGCTAGTTATAACCTAGTGAATGTTGTTTAAGTCATATACTTACTAAGTGTTTTGCTTACGGATAAAGTTTATAAATGTTTTGTAGGTTCGAGTGGCGTAGATAAAGGTAAGGAGCAGAACTAGCTTGTTGGAATTGAAGTTAGCATTTTGGTTTGGTAAGTAGAATATCATCCTTGGACCAAGAAGTCTTGAAGTTGAAGCCTCAAGAGTCGATTATTGATTTTGGTATATTTTTATGTCTAATTTCGTGTCAATGTCAATTTGTTGGGGGTCAAAACAAAATGTCTTGTGTTTAGAATGTTTAGTCTGAATTTGTTAATGTGAATGACGGGTAATGATGATAATGTGTATAGTAAATTGTTTTTAATAAAAATGTTCAATAAGGTTATTATCCAAACCCCGTTGACTTGTTAAAGTCAAAGAAATAGAATGGTGAATTATGTGGTAATGGTAAATTGGTTAAATGCAGTATTTTTAATGTATGGAGTTAGTTACAAAATGTTTATGTTATGGTTTTGGGTTTCCTGCAGAATTCTATAGATTCTGCAGAAGTTTGGTGTGTCGAGGTCGAATACGTGCATTCAATTAAAGAATAACTACGTAACCAAAACTTTGATCCCAATACCCAATACGAAGCATTCAAAGTATTCAATACGGTGTATCCAAGTCTGAATCCAATACGGCGTATTCAATTAATGAATATGGCGTATTCATCTTTCGAACCCAATACGGAGTATTCATACTCTTGAATACGGAGTATTTATTCTTTGGTTCAATACGACGTATTTAAGTAATGAATATGGCGTATTGACAACAGTTCACATAATGTTTATAACTCTTTCGTGTTTTGAGTTTTCATTTTCGGGTTATTATATATGGTTCTTATAAATGTAAATGAGCTTGTATACGTTAATTGTTTTGATGTATGATTCAAACTTCTTATAGTTTGTTTGTAAAGTCCAAATGCGGGTATTTTTTTGAAAAATTTTCTAGTGTCGTTTAAGGGGTGTTTCATCACAATCATGACCCCTTATGTTGGAATTGGTTAAGGGGTGTTTCATTACAAATGTCTTCGTGTACACGCACGTGTGTTTAATCGTGCTTAACTAAAACCACTATTAGCTACTAAAATAAATAACCTCCACGTGTATCCAAACTACACGTCGAACGATATCACCCGAATGCTAGTTCTTGACCAACGAGCAATAGAACACAAGAAATAAATTGAAATCACCCTAAGGGTTGTTTTGTTTTGTTCGACCAAAGGAGAAGAGAAGAAAGATTGGATGAGAATTATGAGCTCTAGGGTCCTCCTTATATAGTAGAGGATTTTAGGGTTTACCTAAAATACATAACTTGGAGGAAAAGATAGCTCAAAACCCAATCCAACCTCCCCTTGGGCCTATGGCCAGTAGAACCAAGTTGAACACCCCCTTAGTGTTGACTTTTTGACTTTTCTAATATTTATAGTTAATTACATTTAATTACCCATTAATTAAAAAGCATTTATAGTTAATTATCATAACAACATAATTAACTACCTGTTCATTGTTCTTATCCGTTAAAAATCATATATTAATAAAAATAACAAATAAACAAATATAACAAAAATTATTATCTAAGTGAAAACGTGAGTTACCTGTAGGCTCCTTATATCCATACGTATAAAAATATCTGTATTACATTGCAGCACAAACCAACAGCTCCCACTTGCGAATGTCTCATTCATATAATATACTATACTAACATTAACGAATACTCTAACAACATCATCAATGCTCCCAGAAATACCTGAGTATGCAGTTTTGGTAAACAACTCAGCATTCCATGGTTTATGTCAGTCATATCCCTTTGTTTCAGATACAATGTTAAATATGAATATGGATCAATAGTCATTCCATAATTTAACGATTTTGTCTCTCGTATCAGTATTGAATTCAGATCACCAAACGTAAAAAGAATCATCTTAACTACACTTTAGGCACGACCATGCAAATATCTGATCAACCCAACGAGGGGCCCAGTAAGTATCTTACTCCCAAACATGTGGAGGAACAAATTTATTTTGACTACAAGTGTTCGTCATGTACTTTAAAACATTGCTAAAAATAGTCCTTATAACTACCCTTTGACAATATAGTGGTAGACAACAGTCAGGAAATGCTATCCATACATGCAAAACTTGCTTGCATCTCAAGTCTAAGGATAAACATAACTTTCACCATATGTGTAATGCACCTAATAACACCGATCCATAAAGTGATTAACACAGGTGGGGTATCTAATATTTAACCTTATTAAATAACATGTGAAGTTGGCAAAATCATCTTTACATATTCTCCATAATACAGTCAGACACTCACATTTACCTTGACTTAACAATATTCCCATATTGTTAACTGGTAATGGATAAAGCTTTAGAATGAAAAAAAACGTTCATGGATTTAAACATGCAAATATAGGATACAATTATTATAAAAATGGGGGGGAAATAGATACCTACGTATCTAAATTCATTCATACAAGAAATAACAACCGTTTAACATCCCATTATCCAAATACTAACTAACACATCACATATTTACATGAGACTACTAGCAGGAACAATCCCAATCGCCATAGCATGTCCATAATGTTTATTGAACGACATTGGTTTTGTGAACAGATTAGATACGTTGTCATATGTGTGAACTTTCTTAAGGACAATCTTACGTTCTTGAATTACTTCACGAATGTAGTGATATTTCCTTTGAAAATGTCTGGCTCCCTTCAAGATACCGAGATCATTGGTGATTGCTATTGCAGGTTCATTGTCACATAGCATCTCTATAGGTCTTTTATTTGATGGCACGACATCTCCAAGTCCATCAATAAATTTCCTCATCTAGACAGCTTCCATTGATGCTTCAACAACAACAATGTCACACCCCGTCAGTGGCAAAAACACGGGATGCGACGATACCGTTCATCGCACAAGATACAAGATCATACACTTTACAATTTACAAAGAAATGAAACTTGGGTTTACATAAAAATTTCAAGTTTAAAGAAAGGGAAAGAGAAGAATACAGAAGAGAAGGGAAGGACGAGCAGGGCGGAAGTGGATATTTGACAAATAAAATAAACAAAACCCATCTTGACCCAATCCCCTTGGGTTACATCTTTGCTCTTCCAACATCATTCACATACCTTTAATTGACACACCTGAAAATGATACTCGAAAACGTCAACAATAATGTTGGTGAGCTTATAGGTTTGACCTTAAACCCAAAAGTGCCAATATCTTAAAACAGTGGAAAAAAGCGCAATATGATAGTGAATATAAGCAAATCTGTAACCTTTGCCCTTTTTGTTTTCTGAATATTTCATTAATAGTCCTTTGACTATTTGACTTTTGTCAATTTATTCAGATTTTGTGTATCATGTTAACGGTGGTGGAAATTTAGAGAATAATTGTGAGTATATGGAGGTTATTTTTGGAAACAAAATCCCATTATGAAGTTAA
Organism: Tanacetum coccineum; assembly: GCA_026074375.1. NCBI lineage: Eukaryota > Viridiplantae > Streptophyta > Magnoliopsida > Asterales > Asteraceae > Tanacetum > Tanacetum coccineum. Next base: position 41,047 of record BQNB010039943.1, read on the forward strand.
ATAATATGTTAACAGTGAAAATCCTTGTGTATATTACCCGTTAATTTTTGAGTAATGCCGAAAAACGAGTCCGACGAGTCCGTTAATGTCCAAATGAGTTTTGAATGGTGTAAAGTAAAAATATGTCGTGTAAATACTCTAGGTTAATGGAAAAGTATTTTTAAAGTGAATAAAAATGCTATTTTAACTTATAGGGATCAATTTACGGTTGAGTTTTACGAGTATTTAAGTGATCCCGACATGAAAAGAAAGGCCCGGGACTCCCTTGGATTCCATGGCCGGTCATAGCAAGAAAAGAGAGACAAGGAGGCTTAATTTTAGCTCCTTTGTCTAAAGTTGTACACATAAGATGCCATTTTTCTCAAAAATCCTTATCATTTCATTTTAAAAAAAACACACCTAAGAGTGTGTGTGTGTGTTCATCCGCACCTAAACCAACACAAACACATAAAATTTTAAAGTTTGATCAAGAAAACATGAAGACATAAATATTTGAGGTTGATTCATGTGTTTGGTTATTCATTGAACAACGTTTGGGTTGTTCCGGATTCGTGTCGAAATCTAAAATTTGAAGATTTTCTTGTAAGTTTTCAAATTTAAATTTCGTTTGTCCTTTTAGGTTTATTTTGATGCATAGATGTTAGTTGTACAAGTTGATCGTTATGAAAATTAATTTTTGGAAGCGAAATAAAAGAAAAAGGGGTGTTTGGTTCGTGTGAAATAAAAAGGAAAAAGAGGGTTTTTTTTGTAGTTTTGATGTTGTGGTTGTGATGGTTGAATAATATATGATGCTAGAATGCCTATTTTTGATAGTAGTTTTGTATGGCTTATTCGGGCTTATTTTTAAGCTATTTCTTGGCTTATTTTGGGCTATAAGCCAAGAACCACTTCCCAAGATCACTAGGAAAGTGATTTTGATTATTTTTGTGTTATGGCGTATGTTGTGGACTATTTTTGAGGCTTATGATAGTAACCAAATGCGATACGAAGCTTATTAGCTTATTTTCAAGCTTAATGTACGTATTTTGGAGTTTATGGACTCATGGCCCAATAAGTCTATTTGAGCCGCAACTTAATGGAGGGCTTATTGTGGTCCGGATTATTTCTACATATAAGTATTTACATAAGTGTTTATAAGTATATACTTATATATGTAAATGGACCTTGATTTTGGACTTGAATTATATTTTGGACTTATAAATATCCTAATGGACCCTTGTTTGGCCTTAAAGCCCAATAAGCGATATTTAGTAGTTATGAGAATTTTGACAGACTTTTGAAAGTAGAAATGTATTTACAAAGTGATATTGAATGATATTTTGGGGAAAAAGTGTTGGTAAGCGATAAAGATTGAGATTTTGGAATTTTGTCGAAAAGTGTCGAATTTGTGAAAAATTGTTGAAAATAAGGTTTGAAACATTAGAAAACGTTGTATAAGCATACGGGTCATGTCGAAATTTCGTAAAAAGTTTATACTTATAAATTTTCCTAAAAACATGATTTTTGATTTTTAAAAAATAAAATATTATTTAATTAATAAATTCACTAAAAGACGAAAAATATTTTTTTTCTCGAAACTTCTCTAATGTGTTTATTATGAGTAAATGTTTCATTTTCAACCGTATAATTGAGGTGTCTAAGGGTTACCGAATGGACTTGTTGAAATATATTTATAATTATTAATTATAAATATTTATTTATATTACTTATCTATTTTGTCTAAATAGTATAAGTATGTATTATCGGGGAATGAGATTGATATGATTGTGGAGTTAAATCGTCAACCATCACATCACTAAACTATTTTGGGTTTGTACAACACGTCTAAAACACTATGCATTAAACGTGAGGATTGTTTTGGAATTGGATGATTAATTGGGACATTAACTGGACTGGGTCGTGTGCGGGCGTCGTTGCATTTTCTTGTGTGATTGAGATTGGGTTGCTAAAGACTTGCTTGAGGTGAGTTCCCGTAGCCCTACTTTTTACTTTTTTTCCGTTGGGGGGAAATGATACTCAAATGTGTTTTGAAATGTTTTGAATTGATCTGTGCGAAATGTGGTTTTGTTTTTAGGACAATTTATGTGCTTATGACTGCTATGTGAATATTATGTGTTGTATGATTGTTTGGAGCGAATGGGTACGCCTACCCAGTATGTGTGTGATTATTGGAGCAGATGGGTACGCCTACCCAGGTTTGTGTGTGGTCCTGCCCTAATTTTAGTGCTCTAGCTGGTAGGCCTTTTAGGTGCGTAAGTGACATATGGTTATTGATTAGCGGTGATGCTAAGGTTGTTTTACTTGCATGTGTGTGTTTAGCATGCCAAAGGTTCTATGTGGTTCGACCATAACAAATAGGTGCTCCAGCGGTGGCCCTTTAGGTGCGTTAGTGATTTGGGAGTTGCGACTCTGGGTTTATTATTGGATGTTGAGATATGACTAGCGGGGATGCTATGTCTTGGATTGTTAGCATATATTCACTGTCATATAGCCAATTGTCACTGTTGTAAGGTATTGGCATAGCTTTGGGTCTGTAAGGTCAACCTACGAGCTCACCAACATTATTGTTGACATTTTCAAGTATCATTTTCAGGTGAAGTGAAAGAAGAGTAGTTTGGTGATTGTGATAGCATACTTAGAAGTATCCCGTAAGGATTTTCGTTTGAAGTCATGTTTGCTTGTTGTTTGAAACTGGTTTTTGGATGTTTTAGATTAAGTTTTGGTTATTGGTTTCTCCTTGATCGAGGGCAATATAATTTTTGTTAAGAGATTGTGGATTTTAGTTGCGATTTGGGACATCACTCGAGTTTGTTCGAGGTTGATGGTCTTAATAGCACTTGGAGTTTATGCAATGTAGTTTTCTCTATTTTATACCTTGTGTTATGATTGATCATTATGTTGCATTCCCGAGTTTTCACCTTTATCGAGGTGTGACAGATTGGTAATCAGAGCCAAGGTTATAGAGAACTAGGTGGATTGGCCTACACTATAACCTAAGATCCGTCGTCTAGTTGGGTATAGGATCTATGTGCGCGGTATTCCACTTTTGTGTACCTTTGTGTGTTCGCGGTTTAGTGCCTTAGTTATGTCAGTCATTGAAATGGGTGGGCTCAATATTGAATATGAATGGGAAAGGATGTGAATATAAGTACGGTGGCCAACGTAGTTATAAGTGTATCACAACTCACTCATACTTAATAATGTTGTTCACACAAATCGATGTTGACATCGTAGGGTGGTGTATATCTGTATATATATAGTAAGATATTATATATATATACAAGTCTTCCTGCCTCCCTAACGTTGCCTATGTTCTCCCTCATATAGATAATTCTGCCAAGGATGAGAACCCAAAGTGATGGCTGGCCTACTACCGAATCACTAGGAGGAGGAACGGGTGAACGGGTTGGTAAAGGTAGAAGGGGTTGAAGACCTAGGGAAGGTAATGATGAGCGTGTTGATAAATTGAATGGTCAAGGAAATGACCAAGGTATGGGAGCTAATAGGGGTGTAGAGGGAGTCAATGGGAATGTAGAAGGAGCCAATGGGGGAGCACCTAACTTCTCAACAATCATTGCCCAACAATTGCAGAACCTCTTACCCGCCATGTTGGCTCAGGTTAGTAACCGATGAAATGTTGGAAATCAGAATGGTAATGTGGTTAATGAGAACGTTCAGGAGAACGTTGGGAATGTGATAGTGAGTGGCAACCGGGTAGGATGTTCATATAAGGAGTTCTTAGCTTGTAACCCTAAGGAATATGATGGTAAGGGAGGTGTTGTTGTTCTTACTCGTTGGATTGAGAAAATGGAGTCTGTGCATGATATGAGTGGTTGTAGTGTTGACCAAAAAGTGAAATACATAGGTGGTACATTTGTGGGTAAAGCTTTAACGTGGTAGAACTCTCAGATCCGCATGCTAAGCCGGGAAGTTGTTGTTAGTATGTTATGGAATGACTTTACGTTTATGATGATACAAGAGTTTTGTCCTAGTCATGAGATGCAAAAGTTAGAATCTGAGTTATGAAATCATGCCATGGTTAGGGCTGGCCATGCTACGTATACTGATAGGTTTCATGAGTTTGTTAGGTTAGTTAGGTATTTGGTAACTCCTGAGAGTAGGATGATTGAGAGGTATGTGTATGGCCTTGCTCCACAGATCCGTAGGATGGTGGCAGCAACAGAGCCAAAGACTATACAAAAGGCTATGCAGATTTCTGGTGCACTGACCGATGAGGCTGTGAGAAATGGATCAATTAAGAAAGTTGAGAAAAGAGGAAGTGTGGGGGAACCTAGCAAGGATAGGAGTGGAAGGGATGATAATAAGAGGACTAGGACTGTGAATGATTTTGCTACTACTGTAAACCCTATAGGAAGAGAGAATACGGGTACTTGGCCCAAGTGTACCATCTGTAACTCCTTCTACGCACCTGGTGGGCTTTATCGCACATGCTACAACTGCAACCGCCCAGGTCATTTGGCAAGAGATTGTAGAAGTGTGCCAAGGAATGTGAACCCTGTCAATGCTAGAAACCCAACTGTTAGGGCATGCTATGAGTGTGGTAGTACCAACCATGTCAGGCCAGCTTGCCCTAGGTAGAATACACCAGAAGGACCAGGAGAAAATCATCAAAATCAAGTTGCTGCTAATAATGGGGGTCAGGGTCGTGGAAGGAACCAACGGTGTAACCATGGTAGGGGTATCTGGGCATTCATCGTGGGAGAGCAGTGGAAGATCTCATCCGGATCCGAACATTATGACGGTACGTTTACTTTGCACACAATCATTTTGCCACTAACTTTTTTTGACTATGGAGTGTACTATTATAGTTTTGTTTCCACACTACTTTCATTACCTCATGTAGGCGTAGCGCCCCCAACGTCTCTTGGTTTCTTTTGAGACTAGACATTGCTACGCGGGCAAAGAATTGTATAGTTGATAAGGTTATTAAGGGTTGTAAACTAGATACCTTTTGGACATGGGAATTTTGATGTGATTATAGGTATTGGATGGTGTAATCTAATTATATGTTGAAATAATAGAGTGCCCACTAGATCTACTATGGTAGTGAGGAGTACCCACTATCGGAATGGCAAGGTGCTTCCATAGAGTACGTAGGAGACTAGGTAGAAGGAGGAATAAGAAAGATTTTGTATGGGTGTTAAGAAACAGAAGAGATTGTTGTGGTTAAGGTTTTAATAACAATTTTCCCTGAGGTATTCCCGGATGATCTATCTGGATTTCCGCCTGTGCGGGAAATTGAAGTTTCGAATTGAGTTAATCCCTAGAGCAACGTCTGGTAGCAAGAGGTATCCACTATAGTTTGGCACCTTCGAAATTGCGAGGACGTTGTTAGGACAAACTCAAGAAACTCTAAGACAAAGGTTTCATTCGACCAAGTTCGTCGCCTTAGGGAGCGCCAGTGTTGTTTGTTAAGAAAAAAGATGGGTTCTTTTAGGATGTGCATTGATTATAGAGAATTGAACAAGTTGAATTGTATGTAAGCTCATGGTATTCCACTTCCTAGGAATTGATGATCTGTGATTTTTTACCTTCACTGCAAGGGTCGCAAGTTTTTTCTCGAAAGAGTTAGATCTTAGGTCTGTTACCTTCAGCTGAGATGTGCCATGAGGATGGACATTCCAAAGACTGCAAGGGTCGCAGTTTTTCTCGAAGATAGATCTTAGGTCTGGATACCATCAGCTGAGAGTGCATGAGGATGACATTCCAAAGACTGCGTTTAGAACTCATTATGGACATTTCAAGTTCACTGTAATACCCTTTGGTCTGACTAACGCACCGACAATATTTATGGATATGATGAATAGAGTTTGTAGGCCGTATCTTGATAAGTTTGTGATAGTATTTATAGACGATATCTTAATCTACTCTAAGACTTAAGAGGAGCATGTAGAGAACTTAAGGTTAGTCTTGGAACTGCTTAAAAAGGAGAAACTGTATGCTAAGTTTTCTAAGTGTAAATTTTGGCTAAGAGAAGCGCAGTTTTTTGGGCATGTGATAAATGGTAACGGGATTCATGTGGACCCTAGTAAGATTGAAGATGTTAAGAATTGGAAAGCCCCTAGAACTCTTACTGAGGTTCGTTCGTTCTTAGGATTGGCTGGGTATTACTGTAGGTTCATTGAGAACTTCTATAAGATAGCTAAGTCTTTTACTATCTTGACTCACAAGAGTAAGAATTTCGATTAGGGTGAAGAACAAGAATTGGCATTTCAGACCTTAAAGGATAAGTTGTGTAATGCGCCTGTTCTAGCTCTCCCCGGTGGACCAGAAGACTTTGTGGTATATTGTGATGCGTCCGGGATAGGACTAGGCTGCGTGTTAATGCAAAGAGGTAAAGTAATAGCCTATGCGTCTAGGCAGTTGAAAATTCACAAGAAGAATTATACTACCCATGATTTAGAGCTGGGTGCGGTTGTGTTTGCACTTAAGATCTGGAGACATTATTTATATGGGATAAAGAGTGTCATATATACGGATCATAAGAGTCTTCAGCATATCTTTAGTCAGAAAGAGTTGGATATGTGACAATGTCGCTGGATAGAGTTGTTTAGTGACTATGACTGTGAAATTCGCTACCATCCTAGTAAGGCGAATGTGGTGTCTGATGCCCTAAGTAGAAAGGAAAGAGTAAAGCCTAAGAGAGTTAGAGCTATGAATATGATACTTCAATCGA
>BQNB010039944.1:0-28724 GCA_026074375.1 Tanacetum coccineum
TTTACCATCTCTTGAATCTCGAACTCTGTAGGCTCTATGTAGTGATCACTGATGAAGAAAATAAAGTATAACGAATTTGATGAAGAAGTTGAATCTCCCAAACTTGTGTCTTATGTCTTGCACTATCCACGTGACGTCGAACTTATAAATAAATCTATGAAATATAAGTAGACCGCAACCTCTTGACAAAAATCCTCATTCTCTATAATGAGACACTGAGCACAATAACGTAACTCCTTCAAGTGATAGCGAATGTGAGCATTGAGCACCTTAAGAAAAATCACACATTCCTAGATTTTGCAAGTCTTCGTCACCATACAAAACAAACAAGTTACCTCCTGCTAAAAGGTATGATAAGAACACGCATCTGTGAAACTCAACTACAATATCAAATAAGTGATAATCAATCGTCTTCGTAATCACCTCTTCAAATAATCTCCAAAAACGAGCCTTTTAAATGTTTAAGAACATTTAAAAATCAATCCGTTAACTTCCCCTTAAACGAAGCATTCGAGATCCAAATCCATCCAAAAACCAAAATTCATGTATTACCCGATATCTGATAAAGCAAGCAGTACGTTCTAAGATATCGGATAACACTAGCGGTACTTTCACAAACAGCAGCGGTACTTTGATCTTTTCAGCGGTACTTTCATTTACTTGAGCAGTACCTTCATGAACTTCTTCAGTACCTTCAAACACTTCAGCAGTACCTTCATTCTTCATAGAGATCATGTTCTTCAAAAACCTTGTAGATCCTAGATCAAGAGCCCCATGGCTCTGATACCAATTGATAAGATCGTTTAAGCTCAACTAGGATTAGTTTTACAGATAATATTGAATGCACAGCGGAATAATAAGAAAGCAATATTATCAAACAAGGTTTTCTTCATTGAACGTTTCCCTATTACCCCAACTATAACTTGGGGCTACACCAACTACTATGGTGTACTAACTAACTAACTAACTAACTCCGGTGTACACACACACCTTTACTATTCGACTCTCATCAGTCGATGTTTCTATGGATGGATAAAACTACACGCCTATGATCTCTTTATATAGGGAGAGATCATGGCTTACAAAGGAAGTAAATCAATAGATAAGGAAACTATTTAAATCATATTAAATCACATTAAATCACATTAAATACTTTCCTAGTCTTTATCTTGTAAATCTTTGACCAAATCTTCATTAATTCTTCAAAATCTTCCATCTTTGTAGAATTACATAGTTGCCAGATTTAGTCCTTTTGTTTCATTCTTTTATTTATTTTGTCTCATCAAATCAAGAATCCCAACAACCACAACCTCAACTACCTATCATGGGCCATCCTCTTTTCTACAACTATCATGACTATCGTGGGTCAACTTGCATTTGTTGTTCTCATAACCGAAACCTTTTCTTCACTTTAAGAGATAAGATGAACATCATGTTTGCTCATGTTGAATATCTTCTCACTACCGCAATCACTTTACACTTTCCACCTCTACCTTAAAAAATCTAAATGTTTTCATAAACGTGTAACCCCAAACCTTTTGCTTAAAAAGTTATTCTCTATGAATCATGAATCATTTAAGACTTATGTAGTATTGCTTCTCTTTATCTTGTATTAGCTCTAGTTTTATCTTGCATGAATGTATTTGTTGGATGTGCTATTGTATGAGTTTCTTGTTGGTTGAATGGAACTCTTCTTTTGTTAAATTAAATACAATGTGTTAACTTAAAAGATATTTGTCTTGCACTTATACCTCTAACCTTGTTTTATAGCACACAATTTTTGTAAGATCGATCCTTTGGTGCCCCGAACAAGGGGGAGCATACATCAAGAGGGAGTCTTGATATCGTCAATTTCTTTCTTCTTCATTCTTTTTGAATTTGATAAAAAGGGGGAGAAATGGAACATAACCCATTTAATAATTTGACACTTTTAATTTTATTTAAAATGAGTTTATATTTTGTCATCATCAAAAGGGGGAGATTCTTAATACAAATAATGTCTAAAAACGTTATTTATATTTTTTGACCTCTCAACGTTTTGATAATAACAAAATGTAAAAACGCTTACAATAAAAATAAACATTTACAAATTATTAAATGTAAAATTTCATTTCTAAGATTAGTGATCACTTAAGGTATGGACAAACAAAATAATTAAGCATGATTAGTGATCAAGAAAATATTTTTCTTTTAATCCTCACTTTTAATTCTACAAAAGTATTTTCTCAAAAATACATTTACAAAATATTTTCTAATTAAAAGAAATGTTTTATTAAAAACTTAAAATTTGAAATTCAAATTTTCCTCCAAAATGAAATGTTCCATAACAGATACAACCTTCACCATAAAAAGACAAAAAAGGGAGCGGAGTCTAGTGACGCCTCCTTATAGGCTTGGCGGCCCCCTTATATATAAGGGACCGCCGGGACCGCCCCCAGATGACCGTTGGGATTCCTTGCCTATAAACACTGCTTCATTCCCAGCAGAAAATTAATTCCTCTTTGCATGAAATTTTTCAGTCTTTTCTTTCTCTATCTAAACCTTCTTTCTCTCACTAAAACTCTTGATCACTAACATACTTAGATCTTGTTTCAAGTGATCTAATCTCTTCTTCTCATCTCTTCCCTCTCATTCAAGTGCAAGAGAAGAACACTCGTATTCGTCAAGAAACGAAGTGTTAATTTGTGATCTCTCCTCTTTTCTTCTAAGTACTAAAACTCTATTGTATTTATCTTGTGTATTTGTGTGATTCAGATACTATGTAGATCCGATAGTGTAGATCGTGTGAGTGTGTATATCTTGTGAAGTGGTAGATTGGTTCTAGCTAAAATTAGGACTCGACATTTAGCTTAGTGTCGGAAAATAACGTAAGCGACGTGTAAACGGTTTTCTCCGCCTAAAGGGAGCTTGTTGACATAGTGAAATCTCGAGTCGGATACTCGGGGAGTGGAGTAGGGCAAAGAGGTGCTTCGTAGCCGAACCACTATAAAATCTTGGTGTCTTGGTTTGGTTGTTTCTTTCCTTATCTCTTTACTTTATTATTGTTGTTATTTAGTTTTGATTTAGATAGTTATTGTTTGTTCATATTGTGATTTGATTGAACATATAACTCGAATCTATACATTTTTGAAAGTAAACTTTTAAAACCTAAAACAAACGTATAAACTATTTAACCCCCCTTCTAGTTTCCACATATACTTCAGATACAGTAGGTGTGTTGTATTGTCTTGTTGCTGTTCTCTCGCTTAGCAGCCTAAGCCCGAAGTTAGCATCACCATGTGAACGACACCACTCCTTTGCCATTCGAAATGATTTGGCCATTACGCTAGTCTGGTCCAACATTTGTATCAGGCTGGCCACTATGTTTTTGTCGATTGTTTCTGGTGTTTGTTTACTCATGAAAGCCGACATCCTATTCTTGATTTCATTCTGCGTATCAAAGAATTACAATTGTGCATACCTCAGGGGAACGCCTTCTGCTAGAAGAAGGGAACCCATTCGATGATAATTTTGACCATTTATTCTGAATGTGTATGGTCCTCTACCTGAATTAACTGAATGGTCTATTCTGGCTTTGAAAGATGTGAAACAAAACATACTATTGTATACTCTAATATGATCTTTAAACCCTGATGTTGTAGGATCATTATAATCTAGTAGTTTTTTTAATGGCCGAGGTATGTCATTGAATCTGGGTAGTAGCACTTTACCTTCCTAGCAGCAAAGAGAGAAAGTTGAAGTTACAGCCTTTCGGCTCTTCTCACTTCTCTTATTGTACCACATGGTGGCATTACAAATAGAGCACTAGTGTGATGGAGGGCCTAGGTTATGATAAACAACAGGAACACCTGCATCCGTAGTATTTATGATTGTCAAGGAATCAATATCAATCAATGGACATGCAAAGATGGTGTAATTTCAGTTAGCGCATTGTAAAATTACCTGAAGAAGTCAGGGTTGCCCCTTTGGGTGGTTTTTTAACTGCATATGTAACGGCTTTTATGAGATCGAACCATGTTTCATGAAATATTCATTTTATGTACACAACACCCTGAGAATACATATTATTTAAGAAAAATATATATTTCTAAAACTGTTTGGTAAAGTGAATACCTTTGGGCCTCCTGCTTACATGGGTATGTGCATACTTTGAAGCTGAAGATGTTCCTGTTTGATTTAAATGTATATGATTAGATGTTTAAGTGATTCAATTACTTCTACATCTAGATCATACGTATAGTATATTTTAATGGAAGAATATGTTAGTTGTGTGTCTTTACCTGCGTCGGCTGCAGGTATATCTGCTAGCCTTAGAACGCAGTAACTGTGGACTTTCCTATCTTGTCCAAAATTTGTATTGGAAGTCAAAAATATAGATTTATTAAGCATGTTTGCCAATGTTGGAATGCCTGGACGGTCAGCTGGGGAACCTATAACATAAAGATATAAATGATTGAAATAGGAGATATTATCTATAGGGGTCCAAAGGTTAGTAAGCAAATTTACCTTTATTCATAGTTGATTAGATAATGCGTTTGAGTTCTTCTGCAATTCAGTATCTGAATGTCATGTTAGGATTTGAAAAGATATAGGATGCTGACATTCAACTGGCTGGCTGTTGGATATCCCTGTGTTTATTAGTACATTTAGTGTGTTAATAAATACCATGCCAAGTGTTACTTTGTGTTTATATACCCCCATATATTTTCTCCATTCATCACTCTTTCCACCATCAATCTTATCTACTCCTTTGATGTGCTCTTTTACAACTCCTCAAAAACAATTCCACATAATTTTGTTTGAAATGGCAGCTATTGGACCCGGTAACTTTGTTGCAAGGCGCGTGACAGACGATTTTGTTAGGAATACGAAAAGTATCGATCATTTCCAATAAAGATAGTCATAGCTCGTAGATCAATCATATGTAATGTTAGTAAGCTAACCGGGCCAAAAACACATAGAAAGCCCATTTTTAATCCCATGACCGGTTGTAGCTTGAGGTATTTATACTATCTTCACACATGGAGAGGGTGTTGGTTGTTCATTTTTCACACACATTTAATCTAATTTTCTCTTCTTTGTTTCTCTCTCTAAGTGTTCATTCAACCACCTCTTTCTCTCTTAAAAACTCTAAACGAATTCCATACTATATGTGTTAAGATATTCTACAATTTGTATCAAGAGCCATGGGGTGTTTGTGAAGGTTTTGTGTGCGTTTGTTACCTTTGTTTACTCGTTAGTTTGGTTCGAACCTTTCAAGAGATTTTCATCTTTTGAGGGTTTAAAAACCATAAAGCTTTTAACTTTCTTCTTTATTTATCTTAGTTTAGGCTAAATTTCATTTTTTTGAGTCTTTTTGGTTAGAAAAAGGGTTTTGGACCAAGAATCTTGATTGCAAATTTTTTGTGTCAAAAATGTTAAAGTTTGTGTTTTTAAGGTTCGAATAGTCTTAGATAGGTAAGAAGTACAAGAAAAATCAGGTAAAAACGTCAAAAAGTGAGTCTTTTTAAGATTTTTGGTTTTTGAGTTTCGAAGTGTATTGGGCGAACTATACGTATGGCGAAGTATACAAGTTTTTTGTTCAGGAGAACTATACATTTTTGGTCAGGCAAAGAATGCTCGTTTTTCTCTTAAGGCGATTTATACGTGTTTTGGTCAGGCGAATTATACGTTTTTTTCTCTTCAGGCGATTTATACGTGTCTTGGTCAGGCAAATTATACGTATTTTTGTTCAGACGATTTATACGTAGTTCCATAGGCGATTTATACGTAAATTTTCCAAGGGTGATTTATACGTGTTTTGGTCAGGCGAATTATACATTTTTTTCTCTTCAGGCGATTTATACGTGTCTTGGCCAGGCGAATTATACGTATTTTTGTTCAGGCGATTTATACGTAGTTCCATAGGCGATTTATACGTAAATTTTCCAAGGGTGATTTATACTTGTTTTATTACACAGGCGAGTTATACGTACTTACCAAAGGCGATTTATACGTTGTTTCTAAAGGTGATTTATACATCTTCCTTTAGGTGATTTATACGTTTTGCTTGGGTTATTTATACACTTTACTTGGGAGAACTATACACTTTCATTAGGTGAATTATACGGTTGTTCTTTGATTTGTAAAATCCCGTAAAAACTTGATTTCCTGGTTTTATCAAGAATTGTAAAATCCCGTGTATTCCAAAGTCTTAACTTCATTAATCAAACCTCACTTTAACACAACAACCTCTAATCACTGTTCGATCATCTTTTATCTTATCACATTAAAATGGATTCAATTATTCCACTTGGACAAAAGAATACTCTTGCTGATTACATGATACTCTCCGGTGCTGACAATCGTCCACCTATGTTGGACAAGGACCTGTATTATTCTTGGAAAAGTAGAAATGAAAGATACATGCAAACCAGAGAGCACGGAAGAATGGATATTTGAATCAGTTGAAAACGGTCCACATCATTGCCTACGTGTAAAGAGAATAGGGTACGAAACAAAGAAAATATGTTGAATTATCTGCTACTGAGATAATTCAAGCTGATTGTGATATGAAGGCAACCAATATAATTCTTCAAGGTCTACCAGCTGACATCTATTCACTTGTGAATCATCACAGAGTTGCCAAGGATTTATAGGAGAGAGTTCAATTACTGATGCAAGGTACCTCGTTGACTAAGCAGGAAAGAGAGTGTAAACTATATGATGCATTTGATAAGTTTACTCACATCAAGGGAGAATCACTTCATAAGTATTACTTGAGATTCACAAGCTGATTTTAATGACATAAACATCTACATACATGAAATAGATGCAAATTTAAAGATTAATGATACCAAGTTCTTAGACAGTCTTCCACCTAAATGGAGTAAGTTTGTGACAGATGTCAAGCTTGTAAAGGATTGCATACTGCCAACTTTGATCAACTTCATACATATCTTGAACAACACGAACTCCATGCAAATGAAGTCCGTTTTTTGCGTGAACGCAATCAAGATCCACTTGAATTTGTTGCAAATCAGCAGATGACACCACCTCACTTCAACACTTATCAGTCTTCATACAACAATCCTCATATTCAACTACAGTTTTCACCATCTCAATATGGATCAATTCATCCAACTCAACATTACTCATCTACTTTTCCATCACAACCTCAATTGAATCATTCATCCATTCCACCATCATATCCATATCAGTCTTAAATGAATTATCAAACCTCATCTGTTCCACAAATTTCTTATCAACCACCTCAAGTTACTACACAACTGATGACTGAGTCACCTATTGTGGACTAAGGTTTTGCTGTTCCAGTATTCTCTCTAGGAGATGATCTAATTGCTTGTCTCAACAAGGTAATGGCGTTTCTAACAGCTGTAGCTTCCTCAAGGTTCCCCTCAACCAATAATCAACTTAGAACTTCATCAAACCTAAGAAACCAAGCCACTATTCAAGATGGCAGGGTCACAGTGCAACAAGTACAGGGGAGACAAGGTCAAAGTTATTCTGGTACTGGGTATAAGAGTAATGCTACTAGTTTTGGGGTAAACAATGCAAGCGAACATGCAAGGATTGTTAAATGCTACAACTGTCAAGGTGAAGGACATATGGCTAGGCAATGCACTCAGCCTAAGCGACCTAGGAATGCAACATGGTATAAGGATAAAGCAATGTTAGCTGAAGCTCAGGAAGCTGGACAAATTTTAGATGAAGAACAACTCGCATTTCTTACAGATCCAGGGGTTCTAGATGGTCAAGTTGTTTAGACAATCATTCCAAACAATGCTGCTTTTCAGATTGAGGATCTTGATACTTATTATTCTGACTGTGATGATATCTCGAATGCAAAAGCGGTTCTCATGACCAACATTTCCAACTATGGTTATGACGTTATCTCAGAGGTACCTCATTCTGAAACCTATCTTAATGATACAGAAAATCAAAGTGTGCATGCAATGCAGGATTTTGAACAAACACATGTTGTGGATTTTACAGATAATGATATACATAGTGATAGCAATATCATTTTGTACTCTCAATATTTGCAAGAAACACAACAGGAAAATGTTCAAGATACTAATTTACAGGCACAACAAGATTCAATGATCTTATCTGTGATAGAACAAATGTCAGAACAAATGATTAATCATGTAAATAATTAGGAAAAGGCTAATAAGGAACAGAATAATGAATCAGTAACCGCTAAGCTAGTGAGGTATAAAGAACGAGTCAAAACTTTTGATCAACGTCTTAATATTGATTTAAGCAGTCGTGAAAAAATGATTGATTCTCAAATGGATGATATGATTAAAGAGAAGCTTGCACTGAAAGAACAAGTTGACTCACTTGAGCAAAATCTTTCTAAACAAATCAAAGAAAATGAATGTTTATTGCAAACATTCACGGTTTTCAAAAATGAATCCAAAGAAAAGGAAAATAAATATATGGAAAATGAAATTGATTTGGAAAAGAAGATAAAAGAACTTGATAACATTATTTTTAAAGTGGGTCAATCTGCTCAAACAGTGCACATGTTAACTAAGCCACAAGCTTTCTATGATAATATTCACAAACAAGCTCTAGGTTATCAAAATTCGTTTTATCTTAAGAAAGCTCAGCGGATTAAACCAACCTTGTATGATGGTAGTGTTATTTCTGCTAAACATGTTGCTATGCTTGTGATTGATGATGAGGAAACATTGATTTTAGAAGAAGATAGTCGATCAAAAATGTTTGAAAAAGTAAAGGATCCAGAGGTCATTAAACAAAACATTTCTCATAAACCTATTGATTCTGAAAAATTAAATAGACTATCTGATGATTTTGGGAAATGTTTTACTCCACAACAAGAATTGTCGGCTAAACAAGCTCTCTGGTCCCTAATTTCTTCTATCAAAAGTGTATATGAAAAACGTAGAATTAAGTTTGTATATATAGAATTCAGGCTGCGAAGGCGTCGCCATTTTCCAGATGTCGTCGTCGCCATTTTCTAGACGCCGTCGTTAAGCTAGGGTTTCTTTCGGTCTTCAAACTTGACGGCTAATCCAGACGCTGTCTTCATGATTCAGACGACGTCCTACTTGAGTCCAGACGCGGTCGGGAATATTCCGACGGCGTCTCCAGAGCCTGGTCTTGAATCTTCATCAATCTTCATACTCGTTAGCTACCTTGTTTGTTTTCTTCCCAAATTGAGCCCAAATCATGTGTATTTCCACAGAATGTCTTCCAAATGCTAAAAATGCAAAAAGAAATGATTAAGCACATATTTAAGACAATTTTTCATAATTATAAGGGTAAAATAACCCTGAAAAAGTGTATAAAATTACACCTCATCACATAACCTTACACTTAGGATTTGCTTACCCTCAAGCAAATAAGTTTTTCTACCTTAACCAGATACACATCGAGGGCATTTAACTTACTCTTTAAAGGCTTCATGGCACAACTAATTAGACCTCGTAACTAGAAGCATGAGAAAAATACACTAGCATCTTATAATAAGTGTTTAGATTCTCTCTCTCTCTCGGTGTATAGTGAACTATAACAACATGGAAATCAAAAATTCAACACTACCTAGTCATAGCATATAAGTTACCATAGGCTTGATAAAAAATCAAACCTCCACCGCTAACGTAAGTACTAACAGTTACCATCAAAGAGGACTTTAAAGGGTTGTGATGTGTAATTATGTGGGATACATGTAAACGAAAATGGATGGCATTTAGGAGAGTGACATTTGGGTGGATTTGAGTGAAGTGGTTAGTCAACTATCTTATGGGAATACATGTTGGCGTGGTTGCTATTCGAAGACTCAGACAAGATATACATACTCTACAAAACTCTACATCAAACTCTTTCTTTTTCTTTTCTTGACTCTATATTGAACATGAATAAATAAACTAACTAATAAAACTGATAAACGCAAATGGTAGCCTGTACATTTTTTCTACTTTATATATATATATATATATATATATATATATATATATATATATATAATTGTACACTTTTGCCCTACCATTTGCAACATATAATACATCAACTGGGATTTATAGATCAACCTTACATTATACTTTTTACAGACTCAATAGCAAACTAATTTTAATGACCCGAATTGGGTTGGATCGAAATTAACATGTAGACTATTTGGCAAACATATGGGCGTCTTGACTTAACTTTCCTTCCCATTCCCTTCGCGAAATAAATACTATCATGAATCAATAAGTTCACGATCTAAATTATTCGAAATATATATACAAATATCGCTAATATATAAAAGGATAATGATTTTTCTTAGCAACCTTTTTAATTTTCATTTGATACTCTCGCTCCATAGATTGTCCTTGGAGTGTTAGTGATACGTAGATCACAGAACAGAGTGTATGAGAGTGTAGTAGTTGTCACAGTGTAGACGTGCAGTGAGAAGGTTATTGGAGTGTACACTCACTAATTAGGTAGATAAGGGACACATGGAAAGTTAGTAGGTATTGACATCAGTGTGGAGGCGAATCTAGCATCATATAAGTGTCGATGCTACCGCACACCCCGATCAAGGGGAGTGCGCGGGATTCGCCTCCTATCTAGTCCGTTCGTCGACCTAAACTCTAACACCTATCGTTCACAGTTGCTCTACTATCTCTGCGGCTTAATCCTAGCTCGCCTCCCGTCTTACCTCATTTTCGCACTAACATTCTCTTCTCGTGCCTCTTATCATTTAGCAAATATTATTACTCACTACGCAGTCTCGAGATGCATCACTAAAGAAAGTTATAGAAGTTATATACTACCGATACACTCATATAATTTAATATCAATGCTAAGAGCTCTAGAAAAGGTGTCAAGACCATACGTACACATCCGTAACAAAGACGGAATAGACAAATGATAACGCCCAAATTATACATGTTTTCAACGGCGTTATTTGCATTTATTTTATCATTTCTCATAAACTTTTGGTACCTAATTAAGTATATTTGGTATTATATGTTCTAGGTACGTGTCCTGGAAGAATACGGAAGATTACCCGAAGAATTGAAGCTTAAACGAAGAAATAACTCAAGTTAATGATCTTCTGACACCTGTTTACTGTTTTGGCCATAACTCGGTCATACAAACTCCGTTTTAGTTGGTTTAAGTGGCCACGCGAAGAAAATTAAATTATCTACAACCATGAAAAAGGCCAAGTGCTGAGACGCCCTAAATTGTAGTGGTTTAACAAAACTGCGGCACACTTTTTAGTTTATGGAAAAATTAAAGGCAATTATATGCTAAGTGCATTAACACCCGATGTGCGGCGCACAAATAAGTTTGTGCGGCGCACTTTTGCCCCTGAAAAGCTTATAAATACCCTCCTTGGCTCTCTCATTTCATACATTCTCACACATAAACTCCCACTTCATTTATAACACTTAGAAGAGGTATTTTTGGTGATAGAGGCTTAAAAAAAACTCTTGATCCAAACCACCTTTGGTAATACAATCATCTCACCAAAGTAGAATCAAAGCTAGAAGTGTTCTTAGGGAATTTGGAGTGAATTTGCTTGTAGTTCATCCATTTCCAAATTTTAGTCGATCCAAGGAAGTAGCATTGAAGTGTAATATGAATCTATAAGCGATTGTGACAGAATTGTTAAGGTTACTAGGTTTTGCTTTGAATATAATAAAGTGTTCTTGAAAAATTCTTGTGAAATCAACATCATTTGCTCTTGGATTTTGGTATAATCTTGTTAATCCTTTGAATATGATTATTATTGAATCGTTTGAGTTCATAATGTTTTTTGTTACTTCTTTGATCATGGAGTAGTCGTTTTATGTTTACTTGGGCATTGTGTGATATTTGATATGGAGCGTTTGGATATGTGCTTATTGAATTGGTAAAACTTATTTTATACAATAATATAGGCTGAAAGGGTTCTTTTATATATGTGTTTAATCATTCCACTTAATATATTGGTTATAATAACTTATAAAGGCCGAAAGGATTTGTTGTTATTAATCGATATAATCACTCGTTATATTTATAGGCCGAAAGGATTTGTAACTTGTGATATCTTTATTCTCGAAACTTATAAACACTATCCTAAACACTTCATTGTCTTAGTGATCATTTCCTAAACAAACATACTTTAATCATTTGCTTGAATTGCTTTCTTTCCCACATTCGATATATGCAAGATTTGGTTAATTTGATCCATGACAATCTTATTAACCTTAGCACCTTAATTACAAACTGCGAAAACTTCAATTCCCGTGGAACGACCTGGACTTACCTAATCCTATATTACACTCGAATAGGGTATACTTGCCCGAATGTTGTGTTTTTAGTAAAAATCGGTATTTCTAGTTATTATAAATTTAAAGCTTGGAAAACACACATCAAGTTTTTGGCGCCGTTGTCGGGGAATTGTTTAAGTTGTTATCAATTTGTTGCTTGTTTTTTGTGCTATTTTGTTTGTCATAAAATAGTTAGCTACTGTTCGCTAAATACAAAAACATAAACAAAAATTTATACAAGCTCCCATACCGTTTTCTGGCGCCTAATTTTGTTTTTTCTTCAGGAAGTAGTGCTCATTCTTTTTTGCTGCGCCGATTTTTCCTGAAATCCAGGTAAGTACGCGTACCTTCATCCAGTATGCACCGCACTTTCATGCAGTAATTTCAATAGCTGAACCTGATTTGAAACCCAAAAACACAAATCCCAAAACGCTTCCTTATGTTTATAATATTTGTTTATAGCCTTGTAAATTTGTGAATATACACGTTATCATCATTCTTCGAAAAAAAAACTAAAATAATTTTTTACTTTTTTTATTGTTAATTGTATTTATTTGCATTGTAGTTGAACTCCTTTATCATCTTCTTATTTAGTTTTATCTGTTTAATCATTATAACCTAATATATATAAAAAATAAAAAAAACGAAAAACATAAAATTTCCAGAAAAGCCGGCACACTTTTCCTAAGTACGCTGCACTTATCATCTAAAAAAAAATAAAAATAAACCATTTATCCTTATTTTTTTATATATAGTTAAAATATATATAATTATCTAAAAGTATAAAAAAATATAAAGATAAAAATAATTTTGAAGAATATCCTATTAGCCTAAATTATATAATCTATAAAAAAATATCTTTTTGCAAAATACTTAAAGTATGTATTAATCCACGATCTTGGGGAAAACAACTCGTAAAACCATTATCTAAATTAAATAAAAATATGAAAAAGAAGACATGTAAAAATAAAAATAAAAATATCCAAAAAGAATTCATCGAGATCGAGGTCCTCAAATCTTCAACTCAACATTATTATGCTTACGAAGTCACAATCTTAAATATATCCGAAGAGGATGTCGAACATCAACCCAATTCACCACACCAAGAAATGATGATTATAGATCCCGACGATCAACCCTTGTGGGAAAGTGCTAAGACTGTAGAACCGACTCCTAATTATGTCATTGTTCGACCCGATGTTGATGACAACTTTGTTATCAATAGCACCCACTTGAAAATGATCTTGGAAAATAAATTCGATGGTCAATTGCAGGCCGATCCGCATGAACACATCCGTGAATTCCTCGCAATCTGCAACATGTTCAAATATGGTGAAACTCAAAGCGAAGCAGTTAAGCTTTTGATATTTCCATTTTCCTTGTGCGATAAAGCTAAAACCTGGTTTAACGAACTTAATGAAGAGTCTATAACATCGTGGGAACAAATGAGAAAAGCTTTTATAAACAATTTCTTTTCACCTTCGTTATTTAACCGTCTTTTACTTGAAATCAGAAATTTCTCTCAAAACGAATGTGAAAGTTTAACCGACCTTTGTGTTACGACTCAAGAACATGCTTCAAATAATTCAATGGGCACGGTCTGACCAACGGAGCTATTATTCAATTTTATATACAGGTTCTTGACGAACCACTCTAAGAATCCTGAACGAACACAGCCGGAGGAATCTTCCCTTTCACAAAAGTTACGAAAAAAGCTTTTCAATTTCTTGTGACCTAAAGTTCTTTGCAAAATTGATTGGTCCACTAAATCTAATATCGTACATCATCAATAATCTGATGCCTTTCGCTGTTGGAAAGTTTAGTATTTTGATAATTTCTCGATTAAAAGAATAATTGGGAATCACTTTAAACTATAATACTTTGACCTTTTCAATTTATAAGCTTAAAAGAAGAATTACAAGATATGCGTAACAAATATAATGAGCTTAGAGATGGAAACGCTTCTAAAAAACGCATGACCGATGACACGCCGATGTGTGAATGTCATGAAGCAAATTACATCTAATCTGAAGGTTATCAAAACCGAGATTCTCATGATCCGTATTCTCACCAATCCCTTTATGATTCTAATGATTTCGAGAAATTGCTCATAGAATTAAACAATGATGTGAAAAATGATCTCGAAGATTTCAAAAGATGTATCCGTAGCATGAGAACTGTTCATTCTAAACTTTATGAAAGAGACGATCAATCTAAAACTGATCTCGAAAAAACAATAACCAAATTCTTGGATGGTCAAAGAGTTTCAAATATGTATGTCAAGAATGTTAACGATATGATTTTAAAAATGAAGTAAAATGAAAAGAATTTCCAAACTATATTTAAAAACATGGAAAGAAAAATGGATGAGTGGGAGAAGTCTCAAAACGTCTCTTTAAAAAAAACCGATATGATTGACCCACCTCCTCCCCAAGCTCACACTGAGCATGTGAATGTCATATTCACCTGGAGTGGGAAGTCTGATGATTCTCTGAAAATTCAAAAAGATCCACCACCTCTTATTATCATTAACAATAAAATAAAAAAACCTGATTAAAAAATTAAACCATAATTAAGACAATATAAAAAACCCCAAAAAGGGACTATTTCATGGTCGAAAACCAGTTAAGAAATTCCATCTTTCCGGGAGTACATACCAAAAAGTCACCATAACCTCCCACTCGTTTAAAGTGGATCACTCTCACTCTTTACGTATCGTATAGGAATCTTAAAATCAAGTTAGTATAATAATAATAATACACATAGTACAAAAAGTGGATTTTGTCACAAACATGGGCAAAATGGAACGCCCTCACACGTTCACATACTTTAAGTGACCAAAGGTAACCAAAAAAGACACCATTTACTAATTTGTCGACCATGAACAATTTTTAACGTGTGACATTAGAATCGTATTTGCCACACATTGAACATCATGTGGCTAGAAGTAACTGATTATATTGTTTGGTCACATTTGAATTTCGATCGTTGTGACCAATGACATGTTAGCTTGAAGCATTGGTCACGATATAATATATATAGTGATTAAATATTTGTCACACACTTGAACAATGTGACTAAATGCCCACTTTTGTCACACAAATAACGTTTTGTCACACATTATTTTAGTGTATCTTAATTCTGTTAATTTGGTCACGTAACTTAATTATGTAGTGTCTTTAGGTTTAGTTTATGTTTGCTTGGCAAAAGCTTAATGGTTTTGTCACATTTACTTCTTACGCTGTGGACCAAATGGCATATATGGTCACTCTAAAAGTTTTGTCACACAATCATATTATATTCATGTGACCATTGGTTGATCAATAGTCACACTCAAATTATAATTTTATTCAAATTTTAAAACTTCCATATGGTCATCACTTATTATACACTTTTGGCCACTTTTTAATTAATGCATGTGACTAAACACCCAAACGTATACATGTTTGTGAGCACTAAATAATTACAAAATTGGCCTCACAAACCATAAAATTCATAGTGGCCATTGGTATGATCAATAGTCACACTAAATTCATATTTCTTCACTTTATAACACCAACTCGTATGTGAATGTCTGATCAACGCTTGGTTACGACTCAAGAGCATGCTTCATATATTATTCATATATTTTATCACAGTCTAGATGAACCCACTCAAGGAATCTTGGATGAAACTGCCAGATGAATCTTTCTCTACAAAAGTCCGAATCAAGCTTTTCAACATCTTGAAGACAAAGTCCTTTTCAGACATGATTGGCCCATTAAATCTAAAAACGAACATCATCAAAAATTTGTTTCCTTTGCCGATGGAAGTGATAGTAATGCTAATAATTCTCGATTTATAGAAAAATTAATGGCTATGGATTCTCAAATTATAAGCTTAAATGAAGAATTGCGAGATATACATAACAAATACAATGAACTTAGAGAGGAAAACGCTTCTAAAAACCACACTCCGATGACACTCCGATGTGTGAACATCATGAAGCAAATTACATCCAACCTGGAGATTATCATAACCGAAATTCTCATGGTTTGTTTTCTCACCAATCCTTTCATGATCCTAATGATTCAAAGAAACCGCTCACAGAATTAAACAATGATGTGAGAAATGATCCTGAAGATTTCAAAAGATGTATCCCTAGCATGAGAACTGTTCATTGGAAACTTTTTGCCAGAGACGATGGTAAAACCACCAGTGTTTTACCTAACAAAGAGTCTAAAACAGTCAATCAAGAACCTCAATCTAAAACAGATCTTGAAAAATCAATCACAAAATTCTTGGATGATCAAAGAGTATCAAATATGTTTGTTAAAAACAATGTTAACGATACGATTTTAATGATGAAGCAAAACAAAAATAATTTACAAACTAAAATTAAAGACATGGAAAGAAAAATTGATGAGTGGCCAAAGTCTTAAAACCTCTCTTCAAAACAAACCAATAGGACTAACCCTCCTCCTCCTCAAGCTCAAACTGAACACGTGAATGCCGTATTCACTGGGAGTGGAAAGTTCGATGATTCTCCGAAAATTCAAAAGATCCACCACCTCCTATTATCATCGTTAACAATAAAAGCGAAAAAGATCGACCTATTAAGACATCAAAAAGGGGCTATCACATTGTGAAAATAAAAGAATATCCATTCTGTGGTATATACCAAAAATCCTATACCCTCAACATTTAAATATGGATCATTCCTACTTGAACCGTGTTGTCAAGGTATTTTAAATCAAGTTGAGTATAACAAAAAGAATAGTAGTAGTAGTAATAGTAAATAATAATAAACCTATATAGAAGGACTGATATATATATATATATATACATAACAAAAAATTTGTAGCTTGATAAGTTTGATGTGCATGAGCCTGTGTGTTTCTCACTCGATTTCTGCAGCAAAAAAGAAATATAAGGAACTTTGTGGGTGTGTTCACTGGAAACCCTCGCGAGACAATAACTCGTCCACTCGGGACACCGAGGGGTTTAAAGGCTTGTTGCATGTGCTAAATGCAACCGTGGTGCCTACGAAAGTGCGCTTTTGTATTTAATGTTTATTCTTATAGTTGTGTCTATTTTGCAGATTAAATAAAACAAGCGGAGCTTGGATTGGTGGTTGGCATTTTACACTTAGAGTCTTATATAATTGGAGTATTATATTACATGTGGTAGAATACACATGCTTGGCGTTCCGTTTCGCGCCATCTCCTTCATAATTCAACCAAGAATTTAAGAACCCCGGGAAGTACCGTTTTCCCTTAGATTTTCCCTATTTTCTATATTTATCAGTTCTCACATTGAGGACAATGTTCAACTTAAGTGTGGAGGGGTATCAAATAAGAAAAATTAATCATGTCCCTTTATGTTTTCCATGCGATCTAAGGAAAATTTTCAACTGATATTTTCTAGAAAATTAAAAAAATTAATATATGCTATCCTTTTAAACTTAAAAATGCATACGCTTAGTAAGGCAAATCTAACCTGATTGACATTTTAACTAGCACAAAATCAACCTACTTAAATTGTAAGGATTTAGCCTTAAGGAATTCGGGTACCCATCTTTGATAACCAAGATAATTTTTACCTTTAACTTTCTTAAGTAATGGTTTGATTGCAATTGCAAGTGTCTTATCCGTCGTTACAGCTGTGTATTTGTAGTTTGTCGCCTTTTCTGGAGTAGTTGTATTGGTTGAAAATTATATGAGTGAGCCGGTAATTTAGTAGCTCTAGAACTTGTGCTTGATCATCATTTACTAACAGCAGTGAGATTAATTTATAGACAATTCCATATGATAAGAGGTGAAATAAATCTCAAGAAGTTCCTGTATCTGTAGCACTCACTTTTAGTTCTAAAATCGTTGAAGTTCATATGTTACATCATGAAGTATGTGCCCGAAAGATCACAGTTCTCTGCCTTAGTTAACACAAGTATAAGAAAAAAAGAATCGAAAAGGAAAAACAAAAAACAAAAGAGAATGAAAAGAAGAGAAAAGGAAAGAAATAAAAGTTCAAAGTATAAGGAAAAGTTCTGGCACATGGAATCAAGTATTTGCTATTCACCCACATCATTATCATGTTTTGCCTTTTTGAGATTTTAGTCTAGGTGCTCTCGCCGCAACGGGCATGTTTATGTGTCTAGTACAAGCATATGGTAGCGACCTAGATTATGTCTGTGCAATTGAGTGACTTAACAAATATAAAACCCTATAGTGACTCGTGTGAATTTAAAAAACAAATACTTTCCCTTTGTGAGGTGCTCCATTATATGTCTATGCCTGAAAAGTTATAAAACTAGTAAACACTTATTAATCTTAAATTGATTTTTTTTCTCCCCGTCATGATAAATGATCTTGTTTTCTCGCTTTAATTGCTTGAGGGCAAGCAATAGCTAAGTGTGGAGGGATTTGATAACGCCTAAATTATACATGTTTTCGGCGGCGTTATTTGCATTTATTTTATCATTTATCATAAACTTTTGGTACTTAATCAAATATATTTGCTATTATATGTTCTAGGTACGTGTCGTGGGAGAATACAGAAGATTACACGAAGAATTGAAGCTTAAACGAAGAAATAACTCAAGTTAATGATCTCCCGACACCTATTTACTGTTTTATCCATAACTCGGTCATACGAACTCTGTTTTAGTTGGTTCAAGTGGCCACGCGAAGAGAGTTCAATTATCTACATCCATGCAAAAGGTCAAGTGCTGAAAATGCCCCAAAGGGCGGCGGTTTTACCAAAAGTGCAGCTCAGTTTTTAGTCTGTGGAAAAATTAAAGGCAATTAAATGCTAAGTGCATTAACACCCGATGTGCGGCGCATAAATAAGTTTCTGCGGTACACTTTGGCCCCTGAAAAGCCTATAAATACCCTCTTTGGCTCTCTCATTTCATATACTCTCACCCTCAAACCCCCAATTCGTTTGGAACCATTAAAATAGGTGTTTTTGGTGATCTTGGCTTGACAAATCAAGGAACCAAACACTCCTTCAAACCACCATCACCACCATCGTCTAACACCATTCTCCACCATTAATTTCTAGATATTAGTCCATCCAAGGAAGTAGCATTGAAGTGTAATTCGAATCTATAAGCGATTGTGACAGAATTGTTTATAGTTTCTGGGTTTTGCTTTGAATATAATAAAGTGTTCTTGAGAAATTCTTGTGAAATCACCATCATTTGCTCTTTGATTTTGGTATAATCTTGTTTATCCTTTGAATATGATTATTATTGAATGTTTGAGTTCATAATGTTTTTTGTTACTTCTTTGATCATGGAGTAGTTGTTCTATGTTTGTTTGGGCATTATGTGATATTTGATATGAAACGTTAGCATATGTATTTATCGAATTGGTAAAACATATTTTATACAAGAATATAGGCCGAAAGAGTTCTTTTATATATGTGTTTAATCATTCCACTTAATATATTGGTTATAATAACTTATAAAAGCTGAAAGGATTTGTTGTTATTAATCAATATAATCACTTGTTATATTTAAAGGCTGAAATGATTTGTAACTTGTAAAATCTTTATTCTTTAAAGTTATAAACATAAGTCTTTAACAGTTTGCCAATCCAAATACTAATACATTGCATCCTTGCATCTCGTGCCTAATGACTCCTGAAAAACATGGCTTAAAAACGTCAACAAAATTGTTGGTGAATTATAGGTTGATGTATTTTAAATTATGCAGGACGCAAAAGGACTTTCCCTGTGATGTTTACAACATATGCAACAATCATCAAACCCAGATTACTGTTGCACTATGCTCCAGACACAGAAGATCAACCTTATTTTGCTATTTTAGCAGTTATTTGCCGTTATCAAATGTTGTAACCCGCAAACATCCAAGTCCGAACATGGTCAACGTTGTTCCAGAGTGATAGCTAATTACCCAGACGTGGGGCAGGTTTTCCCCAATAGTCTATTATATCATTTCTTGCGCTCACATAATGCAATTAACAACTACATTCATTGCAATAAACAGTTCATGAAAATGGGTCTAGGAGGGGGAAAAAAGGGTTATCGCAACTTAGGCAACACATAATCAATAATACTTTCTAACACTTGCGTTCCAATTTGTAAAACAAGCAATGTTTTCACCCCAAATAATAACTCAAATCAGTAAACTGTAAATGTGGGGCTATGGATACTCACCTTTTAGTACAGATAGGGCCTTCATAATATAACCAGATTAAACGTCACGCACAAATCGTTTGCGATGCTAACCTATTTAAATTAAGCCGTATAAGTATGAGTACTTTAATTAATACATTGATATAACATCTTATAGTTGTTATATCGTTACTATCGTTCGGGCTATCCTAATTAAAGAGGTCATGACATGACGTACGAGGAGTTTAGGACACTTTAAATCGTAAATCCAACAACTCAGCGATACGCCATCCGAAGTTGCTCCTCATTATGAAACTCCCTAGTATAAGCACTTTGATAACCACTCAATATTCTATATAGCATAATCACCGACTAATCGTTTTAGTAAAATAATATTTATAAAGTGAAAAAGTTTATAAATATACTTTTCGTAAAAATGACCTAATTTGGTCGTTTTAAGCCCGTTGCTCGCGTTTCTTACGTCCACGTCTTCGTAGTAAGACGAGCGATCAAAATATTACATTTTCAAGTTTTTAAGATTCTGCGATGAATAGTAAAATTACTGTTCATGACAGCTAGTTAGTCGTTTTAGGCTTTAATTAGCGTAAACTTGTAATCGTAATAACTTATTCGTTTTAATCCCGATTTTAGTGATTCCTTCGAGTACGTTTTTGTTATTAAAAGAGGTATTATATTTTATAAAGTTGGGTCCGCTGATGAATAGTACTTTTACTGTTCATAGTTTATAAAATTACTTTTATAAACTTTAATTATCGAAAATGTCGTAGTTTATTCGTTATAGTTCCGTTTTCATCGATTCTTTCGAGTACGATCTCGTATTTAAAAGTTATATCATATTTTAGATGTTTTAAAAATATTAGTTGCTGTAATGAATAGTAACTTTTATAAAAATAGTTTTATAAAAGTATTTATAGTCGTAAACTCGTAATTAACGTATCTTTTTCGTTATAAATCGGTTTTTCGAGTTTCTTATCATTATGGAATCGTCATGAGGCGTATTATTTTTATAAAATGTCATTACCTACTGTCTAAGTTCGAATTTAAAACAGCCCCTAAGTATTTATATGTTTAACTTTATAAAAACTTTGTTTTTATGTATTATTTACTTAGTAGTTTAATATAAAAACTCTTAAAAACACATTTGACACTTGTGGTACTTATAATAAAGTCCAATATCATCCCTAGTCCTTGTAAATTCATTGCAACAAGTTCAACCCTTTTACTTTCATCACTTTCATTTGTATTTACATTAGATAACTTTAAAACCCTAATTAGCCTTTAAACATGTTTATACTTAAACTATAAGTTAACATCTTTATATATCTATTTTTCCATGATATTTATAACATTAGGACATGAGAATAAGTGTATAAATTGATAAACTCAAATAAAAACCCATTTTACACATTTAAAAGTCATTAGTGGTGATTTAGCCGTAAATAACATATAACACATAAAATCATAAGAAATAAAAGTATAAAGGTATTAGGAAAACCTTAGTGATGATGTAAGAGATGATAAACAAGTTCTAAACCCGTGTTTAGATTCAAATCCAAGCTTTCAAGCTTATAACCCTAGATTAGGTTTCCAAAACCCTAATCTTGCAATAACTTCTTAAAACCCTTTCAAAGCTTAGCCAACCCTTGAAACCTTCTTAGAATACCTTAAGTATGATGTGTATATGCTTGTATAACCTTAGAAAATCAAAGTATGGATTGTGTTACAAAGGGGTTTTGTGCCGTGGGTTTTGGGACAAAGAAAGGAAGAAAGAAATGAATTTTTGTTAAGTGTAAGAGTATGTAAACTTTACTCATGCATGCATGCTTATTTATAGTAAAAATATCTCCCTAACTTAACCATGGTTACTTTCTAACCCTAGCTTAAGGTTAACATGCCAAGTTGATAAAGGTGTAAGAGTACTTTCCTTTAATATCTAGATATTATGCAAAGTGATGAATACTTGGTTCTATCCTCTAATTTTCGGCATAATACATATATATGTGATGTTATATTTATTATTTTGAGTATTGGGTATAATCGTGGGTATTTGTTTAGGCGTAGTTAGGTTTTGGAACTTCCGGGTATGCCTAAACGCATTTTATTACGAAACGTAAGCATTTTACGTAGCCGATAAAAATAAGATGAACAAAGTCATTAATTATCCTCATAATAATCATATAACACTTGCTTGATGTAAACATTTAATCGTTTAATGCCCGTTTACATTGTATGATCATTTTTAGTTTACGCGATTTAACTTAACGTTTACGGTTTAAGAGTACGGTTTAAGAGCAAACGCAGTAAAAACCCTAAAAATTAATTTGTGAAAATTTCATAATGTCTTACAATGAACCTAAAAGACGTGTTGTTATATGTGTAGCTTAATCCTTTTGATCGGGTAAATTAGTAAAGATGTTTTACAATTCTCCCAGGTTGGGGAAAAATAATCTATTTAGGTTTAGGTTGATATTTTTGACTTTTGTTTGCATCCCTATGAGGTATATCACTAAAAATGAAGTACGCTTGTTAATATATTTTACTTTTGTTTGCCAAGGCTTGAGAGATAATTAAGAGGCATAAACTACTTCTTGACGACTGAAGAAAGTAGAGATAGAGAAGGTGTGCATTTGTTTTTGCCTTCATTTCCTGATGTAGTGAATGTACTATGTTTAATAAGAGGTATGTAATTCAAATGATTTGTTATAAATAAATATGTTAATGACTAACATTGTGAATAAAGAAACTTTATTTCGCATTTAAACTAAAATCATATATACTTTCTGATGGCGGAAAATTTATTAACTTTTATCTCCTCTTACCATATTACCATTCATTTCTTTATGTTCCTTATTAACTATATAAAACTTAATTTATTCTTTGGATACTCACAAGATAAGCCCGCTCATCGGACGAGCTTTACAACTAGTATATATATTGATTATTCTTAAATCTTTTATAAACACATAAAAATCTTGTATAACAAAGATGAATAAACACATAATATCTTGTATAACAAAGATGATAAATTTTTGAAATTTGTATAAACAATTTAATTGTAAAAGTAAACATATGAGAAAAGATTTTAACAATTTATACCTTGATTAAAATCTGAAATAATACAATCTTGATTAAGAATACAATGGTTCGTCTGAGATAATGGTTCTGGTGATATAATAATTTGAAATTCTAATGTTTTTGAACATCTGGATGTGGATAATATGAGTGAGGGGTTTTTCTTCATAAAATTCAGTCTGCTTAATGAGCGTGTTTCTTCCTTCTTTTATAGCAATTTCTTCTTTTCCTTTTGTCATCAGTGGGTGAGCTGTCTTCAATAATTCTTCCTTTTAGCTAGTGGGTGAGTTATCTTCTTTGTCGTCATTGTATTTAATGATTCTTCTTTTTAGCTAGTGGGTGAGTTGTCTTCTCTGTCATCATTGTCTTCAATAATTCTTCTTTTTAATAAAACGTCATTGCTTACGTCTAATTCTAGAAACATGCTAGCTGTCTTTTTTACATAGTTTTTACATCTATCTCTATTACATTATACTTGATGAGTCTTACATATTTAAAAAATTATCATCTTCATATGGGTCTTGTGAATCTTGGAATAAACTTTCACTAGGGGTTGGAGACCCTCTAATTTCATTTATAAATGTTTCTAATAATTCTTCATTATTCGAACAATCTTTAATTCTTTATGCAATTTTTTATTCGTCATTGATAATCCTGAAGTAGATGAACTTAGAGAGACTTTTGTAGTTCTTGCAATAAGACTATTATGATATTTAATGATTGCTTCTCTATCTGCTTGACTTTCTTTGATTACTTTCCACCATTTTGCACTCCACTGTCTTATCAAAAGTGGAGGAGAACTTCCTTCTGATTCTTTCTTTTTATGGGTGAATGATAAAATCCATGGTAATTTAAATATAGCACAGAATTGTAAAGTATACTCAAATAAAGGGATATTTTCTTGTTTAAATGAAACTTTGTACTGATTATAACCTGTTAAGAATTGTAAAGAGTATTCAAACGAAAGGACAGTTTCTTGTTTAAATAAAACTTTATACTGGTTATATCCTGCTAAAACCTATAAAGGGAAAACTTCTGGAATAATTCCCATCATTTTATACCATTTTGTAAACCATCTTGGATACTTCAGAGAAAATTCTTCGGAGAAATGGAAAAACCATGTATGAAAATGGGCCTTTAATAAAAATGCTTTATTCCAAGCTTCTATATAATCATAATAGTTATATCCTGGATAATCTGGGTAACATGATAAAACTTTATTTGTAAATGGTTTATTGCCCCAATCTTCTGGTGATAAAACTTTGATAATTTTAACTTTGCTAAAATCTATTTTCCTTTGGTCTTCTTTGTTATAATTAAGGTGAATTTGGACAGATTGACTATCAATTAGAACTGCTTCATAGTATTCTCTGGTCAGATAATCATTGTTGTAAAAATTTGTATTCTGTGGGAATATATAATCCATCAAAGATGGGACTCCTTGACTTCGTTTATGTTCTTCTATGGGTTCTAGAATTTTGATGACTTGTTTATTTGGGTTAACTTGAAATTTTGGTTTACTAGAGGGAAATCTTGGTATACCTGAAGATGATGATGTGGCTTTTGTTGGTGATTTGTTATAGAGACTTGCACTTTGTGGCATTCCTTGTAATCTGGCTAATGCTGAATAAGTTGGTCTTGTTATTGAACTATGAGTGGGTGGATAAGGAGTAAGAGTTATATGAATTATCCATCCCTGTAAAAATTCTCTTGATAAGAAATGTGGTAAATGATTATTTTCTCCTTTAATAAGTTCAATTGTAAAATCAATGTTACTTAATAAAGTTTGCCATCTGGCGAAAATCTGTTTTGAAATTAATTTTTTACATATTTTTCTATAATAGATTTTGCAGATAAACAATCGATTCTTAGTAAAAATTGTTTCATATAAAGATTATTTTCAAATTTTTTAATATTTAAAACAATACTGAAAATTTCTTTTTTAATAGTAGAATAGTTCTTTTGTGTATCATTCCAAGATCCTAAATAAAATCTAACTTGTGTTTCTTTTTTACTGTCTTTTATTCATTGTTTTAATATTCCAACGTAGCCTATATCACTAGCATCTGTTTTAACTATGAGATAAGCATTTGGGTGTGGTATGTTTAAACATGGTATCTCTTTTATCTTATTTTTTATATTTCTAACAATTTGAGTATGGTTTTCAGTCCATGGTTTAGGATTCTTTTTACGTCTATCATACAATGGTTTACAAAGACTTCTTAAATCCTTAAAGAAGTCGTGTATATAATTAAGACATCCTAAAAATCTTTGTAATTATTTTTTACCTTTAATTTCATCAGGAAATTTATTTGTAAATTCTGGACTTCTACTTATAGGTTTGATGGTTCCTTGAACTATATCATGTCCTAAAAATCCTATTTCTGTTTTGAAAAGACTTATCTTTGTAGGGGAAACTGCTAAACCATTTTTAAATATAATATTATAAAATATATTTATATGTTTAAAATGTTGATCTATATTTTTAGAAATTATTAGAACATCGTCAATGTATACAATAGCAAAACTACTTATAGGATTAATTATATCATTAATAATATTTTGGAATTCTGAAGGGGCATTCTTTAATCCAAAAGGCATTACATTCCATTCATAATGTCCAAAAGGTACATTAAATCCTGTTTTAAATTTATCTTTTTCATCTATTTGGATTTGTCAGAATCCTGATTTTATATCGAATTTTGAAATATATTTTTGAATCATATATTTTTTTTAATAAGTCTCTTTTATTATGTATAGGGTATCAAATCCATTCTAACACTTTGTTTAATGGTTTATAGTTTATGACTAATCTAGGGGCTCCTCTTTGAATCTCAGCTTGATTCATAACATAGAAGGCCGAGCATGACCATGGAGACTTTGAAGATCTTATTATTTTTCTTTCTAATAATCCTTGTATCTCTTTTTTATAATGGGTCTCTAGTTCTTGAGACATATGTATAGATTTTGAATTTGTTGAAATATTTGTTTCATTAAAATCTTTAATATATGGTAACTCAATAATATGTTGTTTTCTTTTCTAGAATGCATTTGGTGTAGTAGCACAAACATTATTTTTGAATTTTTCTTCGAGATATTTAACTCTATTTTTTATATAGTTATCTTGTAATAAGTTCTTAATTCTTATATCGTTTATTTCATTTATTAAATACTTTATATGTTTTCTTTTGTTTTCTAAAACATTTACTTCTTTGATTTTTACTAGAGTTATGAATTCAAAAAGTAATTTCTTTATTTAATATCCTAGTAGAAAGACCTTTTTCACTTGCTCCAAAAGGGTATAATTTTGTTATAAAAGGTGATCTTAGTATGATCTGGAAACTTAGGTTTTTTAATAATATAAAATTTGTCTTGAAACTATAATTATCTTTGCAAATGTAGACATTAGATAATTTATAACTTATATTTAACCTAGAACCATTAAATCCAGCCACTCTTTGTGATGACTTTTCATAATATTTGGTAGGTACTAGTCCTTCTTTTATACAATTTAAATCTGCTTCAGAATCTAATAAAGCTATTAATGATAATCTAAATTCTCCATTTATTGTTATGTTAACTTTAGTATGCCATTTTTGAGAACTTATGCTTTGTATATTATTGATTAAAGTTGAGCTGTTGGGATCTTCGATTGATTTTAACTTTTCCTTTTCTTCTTTTGTCTTTTCTTTAATATCTTCTAACGTTTTCATCCTTTGTTTTAGCATTGTGACTTCGATATTTACATTTTTTAATTCTTCTTGTAATTCACTAATAGTAATTGGTTTTGTGTCTTTGTTAATTCTTCTTGTAATTCTTGTTGCATATTTCATCAAAATTGTAAATCTGCGTGTTGTTTTCTTCAGTAATTTTGGTTTTTCCTAATTTTTCTTTTAACTTATCATAATATGTCTTTCTTGTGTTATGATCTTTTATTTTATCTACTAGATCAATTAATGATGTTATCTCTTCATCATCTTTGTTTATAATGTTTATTTCGTATTGTTCGTCTTTATTTATAGTATTTATTTCTTTGTAATCACATGTACAATTTCCAATGCAATCACACGTTTCAGATTCATCTTCACTTGTAGATTCATTTTCTAATATATTTAAATCTTCTTCTTCGTAATCTGATATGTCACTTTCTTCATTTATCATTATTTTCATTATTTGACTCTTAAGTTTATCAGAAATATTTAATTCATTAATTCTTTTCTTAGTATAACAATTTTTTGATGTATGACCTTGTTTTCCACATTTATAACATATTATAGTGTCTTTATAATTATTTTCTTTATTAAATGAGACTTTTTATGTTTCTATATCTTTTGTAATTGTTTTCTTTTGTTATCCTTTTAGAACTAGTTTGAGGTAATTTTAATGGTTTGTAACCATATTGTTCACAAAAATTTCCTAATTCTTTTTTACTACTTATTCCTTCTTTCTTAATTTGATGTTTAAGTTTTAATTCAGAACATATATTTAATCCTTCTTGATTAATATAACTAATGATTTCTCCATATGTTAATTCTTTATATGGAATCATATTATTGAAATCATTACTTAATCTATTTCTTATTCGTTCAGCAAATAACTTAGGTAATCCTGCAATAAACCTTTCTTTCCAATAAGCTTCCTTACAATCAGGTCTAGTTGTAACTTTAGTTATAAAAATATCTTTATACCATCTAAAATCTGATAATTTCCTACATGTTAGATTTAATAGAATTGAAGAATTTCTTTCTTGATAAGCATGTGGATTTCCAACAAAAAATTTTAATATAGCGTAAATTAAAGTATTAACCATATCGTCTTCTTGAGTTTGGATTTGTACATTATTTTCTACCTTTACTATAGTTTTCTTAGCTGAACAGATTACTACTTTGTCCATATCTGTTACATAATTATCCCACCAACCTTTTAGACTTCCTGTAAATCCTGATATAAGAACTTTAACTATTTTTTCTTCACTACTGTTACGTGTTTTATAAGCATTTGATGCCATAGTCATTTCTTGTAATAAATTTAATATTTGATATTCTGTTTGACCATCTATATTCCATTCATATATTGATGTACCATCATATCTGGCTTGTGTTAACATTTGGCGTTTTCGTATTGTACATTTGGTGGTGTGGGTCTATGATAATAATTTCTTGTTTCTGGTCTTGGAGTGTAGGTATTATTTGATGTATATTTTATTTTATTTACTTCATCTATTTTAAATTGATTTTCTAT
>BQNB010039944.1:29631-47742 GCA_026074375.1 Tanacetum coccineum
AAATAATTTAACGATGGTGATTTACAGCGGTGGTGGGTGGGTTGGTGGTGGAGGCGCTGCTTGGTAGTGATAGTGGTGGGGAGGCTTGGTGGTGGCGAAGATGATTGGTGGTGGTGGTAGTGGCCGGTAGATTTGAAATGTAAAAAATTTAAAGGATAATCGTTAAATATTTAACGAAAATACCTAAATTGACCAAAAATATAAGTTGGGTGCCTTTTTATGCAAGAAAAAAAAGTGTGATACCTTAATTGAAAATAACCCTTAAGTTAAATACCTTTTTGTGCCATTTGCCCAATAAATTAAGTGTCAAATTTAACATAACAAATAAGGTTATAGAATAAAATTATGAAAACAAACTCTCTATTTACAATAAATTTATTTTGGTTTCAACATAGAACTTATTCTCACAAATGATTCATAACCTTCTAAATAGCAAGTCATTGGAATCCTTCTTATTCAACACATGTTTTTAACATTTGTGGAAAATCTCTTCAAGAAACTTTTGAACATAAACATTTTCTAAAACATTGTTTCTTTATAGAAATATTTTAAGATCATAAGATGTGTCTTTACTTAATTAGTCTACACATATAAAGAAGCTTTTATTATCTTAATAAAGTTCTTTTTATTAAACAATTAAATAAGTTGATGGTCATAATGTAAGCTATAAAGATTATAGATCTGATCTTTATAGAGAGTCGTAATCATAATTTTTTATTTCGTATTTTTTCCTTTTACTTATTAGTATAGTTGATGTAAAAACATCAACAAACTTAATAAGGAAAAATGTCATAATGAAATATATAAAAAATTACCGTATCCTTTTAACTTTAAGATCACATAAAAGCTTACAAACACCATAAAAATTTAGACCTTAATGATGAGAAAATTATTTGAAAGTGTACTTTCACGTTTCATTATTGAGTTTATAAAACTAAACTTTATCATAATGCAACTCTATCTTTCTTTAATTCTCATTAATCCTCGTTGAACGGTTATTTTATCTGACCGTATGAGGTATGAGATGACCTTATCATAATACATGTTGAACTTTATGACCATATAATATATTATTCCGCCCTATTTTTTTTAATCATGTTTTTAACCTTTAATGGTTATAAGAAACTTATAGTGGTTATCTAAGCAAATGACTTGTACATATGTTCATAAGGGATTATTCAAAATGAGAACTATATCAATTTATTGAAATCTAACCACACCATAAAATTAGATTCACAAAAGAAGTTTGATGAAATTGTTAACTTCTCGTTGGTTCCATTAACAACCCATTAATAACTTCTACATTTAATTATTCAAAATCAATCAACAAAATACATCACCTTTGGGCAGAAGTATTAGCTAACTAATTATTTAATTTGCATATATCAAATTATTAATATAAAAGTATAACTAACTATAGGGCAAATGTTAGTTATCGGAATCTAACCACACCATAAAATTAGATTCACAAAAAAAGTTTGATGAAATTGTTAACTTCTCGTTGGTTCCATTAACAACCCATTAATAACTTCTACATTTAATTATGCAAAATCAATCAACAAAATACATCACCTTTGGGCAGAAGTATTTGCTAATTAATTATTTAATTTTAATATATCACATTATTAACATAAAAGTATAACTAACCATAGGGCATATGTTAGTTATCGGAATCTAACCACACCATAAAATTAGATTCACAAAAGAAATTTGATGAAATTGTTAACATCTCGTTGGTTTCATTAACAACACACTAATAACTTTTTTATTAATTTATGCAAACTTAATTAACAAATAATCACCTTTGGGCAGAAATATTAGTTAACTAAGTATATAATTTGCAAATATTGTTTAATGATTAAGATTATGGTCATCTTTTGGGCTTAACACATAACCTAAATTCATCAAAACGTAAATTATTATAACTTTCATTCGCTTAAATATTTTGATTAATTGCATTTTTTAGGCCTACAACCAATCTTAACATTTAAGTAGTCATAATACATGTAAACAAAATAATGAAAACATATATACCCTATTCAATTAAACATTATGGAAAAATACACTCTTGTTTATTCTAATCAAGAAAAACTGTTTCTTTCCTTTGAACATAAATGTTTAAATTAGTTTTATTTATTTATGAGTTATAATGTGAACAAAACTAATGTCACAAACTCAAAATAGTGATAGACTATAGCATAATTACATACAAATTTAGATGCAACTATAGTTATCACTGCTTTAGAATAAACATATATTATCATACATGTGGGACAGGGCCGTCCCGTGAATTTCGGAGGCCCTGTGCCAAAACTTTAAATAGGTCTATGGTCATGAAAAGTTGTAACTATTCAGTGACGGTGCATCTCGTGAATCTTAAAAGCGGTGTGCCATATATACACTGTCGCTATTTTTAACTCAAAAATTATTACCTTTTAAAAATAATTAACACTACAAAAGATAAATAAAACAAGTCTTTAGTAGCAGAAATGAGAAAACCAACATTTGCCCATCAGATCTATGATATTAATTTTCTCGGAAATTAATACCTATTTGTAACAATATTTTCGAACAGGGGTCAAAACTCCAAAATCCAAACCGTTAATTTTGTAAACATTCTACACCTATTTGTAACTAAAACTAAAAAAGTGGGACCAAATGTGTAAAAACTTTAAAACTTTATGGGGCAATATGTAAATGACCCAAAGTCATCGTCTTCTTTATCCAGATTCCAGAGTCCCATTCCCCTGCATACACCCAAATTAAAAAAAAAAACAGCTACCAATTTATGACTTACATTCACATATTATATATCCTTTTGTAACATCAAATCTCTTTACATTTCTTAACACACCGTTACCAGTTTTATGCATAATATCGAATCAAAACAGCTTCTTGCATCTATAATCATGGGGCCCCTAAGAAAATGAAGGCCCTGTGCGGTCAAGCACCTTGCACTCCCTCAAATCCGGCCCTAATGTGAGATATCAGTAAAACACGAACATGTAACTTAATATAACTTTAATTCACATAATTGTTTTGATTAAATGCTTTTCTTTGGGCCAACACTAACTTCGACAATTAGGTAGTCATAAATACGACCGTTCATTCACTTAACTATTTTAACCAGTAGCCTTCTGTTGGGCATGACAACTAGTTTTAACAATCAAGTAGTCACAAGACATGTTAAAATATATTACAAACATGTCAAATAATGTCATTTATTAATTAAATCATTATGAA
Source organism: Tanacetum coccineum (assembly GCA_026074375.1). Lineage (NCBI taxonomy): Eukaryota > Viridiplantae > Streptophyta > Magnoliopsida > Asterales > Asteraceae > Tanacetum > Tanacetum coccineum. The sequence continues at coordinate 32,875 of BQNB010039944.1, forward strand.
AGAAAAACACTACAAAACTCATTGTTAAAAAATTATAAACAAGTTAGCAGTCATGTAATGTTTCTTTCTAAAACACACTGTAGAATACTCTCGATTAAATTGTCCACAAATTATGACAAGATTGAGATTCTTCGTTTTGAACCAAACATGATGGTCAAATGTATTACATCCATAAAAATCAACAATATATAATGTACAAATATATTAATACATTAAATATGTTAGGGCAAAATCATAGAGAAATATCCAATACCAAAATAGGATATTTGCTAACAAATATGTCTTTGGATGGAGAGAGTACTATGCAGCCTAAGGGCGGCAGAAATAGCTAACGGTTCTATGGCTTTAAGCTTGTAAGAGCAGAAGGTGCAATAACCAACTCTGTGTCACATCAGTTTTTTCCCACTTAACTTACAACTAAATAACTTATCAGTTTTTTCCCGCTTAACTTACAACTAAATAACTTATCCAAAAAACAGCCCTAGTAACTTGCACCTAACTTACACTTTTGAGACCCACTATTTTTTGTCTTATACTAGTACATTTCTTTCAAACAAAAAACATATTGAAATATTAAAAATAAATTATAAATTATAAAAATATTTTTTTCCTCTTTTTTTATTATAATAACTTATTCTTTACATAGCGGTGAAAGGGAAACGAGCAACAAACTACGTCGTTATCCCTTTTTGGATTGCAAAGCTAATCCTATAGACATTTGCGAATTTATGCGACATAACTCATAACTCGTTGAATCAAATCCTCATGTATAGGATTTGATTGGTTAATTATTATTGATCGTACTTGTTTTTTTAAAGTCGCCTCATGCAAAGTGACAAAACACGAGAAAGCATGCATTGAAAATCAACACATGTTTATTGTTTTCGTGTTTGATACATTTTGTTTCCTTGCGCCTGAGGCGATGAAGCTACCGAATAGAATTCAACGAGTTATAAACAGTAAAATAAATTAAATTTTTTATAAAAATAAATATAAATAACAAACCCGCCCACTCACACCCTTCCCTTCTTCTCCACTCATCTTCTCCACCACACACACAGAGTAAAACACACACAAACGCACACTGCAAAAAAAACACACACACCTTTTTTTAAATCGAAAAAAATAATAATAATAACAATTTCTACAAACCAATGACTCGTTGGTGTATCAACGAGCGTGCCAACGAACCCCGACTAACACGAGGCACCGATGCAGTACCGTGACCCAACGCAGGGCCACATAGGCTTAACGTGGGGGGTGCGTTCTAATACTATACAAGGTGCGTCGGACAGTAGGAAATAGCTTCGTTTCGTTCTGTTTGGTTTTTGACCATATCCAAACTAGAACCAATTTTTAGGCTTTCAAAATATGTCGGGCTTAGGCCTGGCCCAACATGTAGCAACACAAAATGAAAAACAAAACAACATAGAGATTCTTATTTACTTTGAGATAATCTTGCACTATCTTTGTAATCATTAACAAAGCATCATCATGTTCATCTGCACAAAGAAAATGCATAATTTGGTTCCTTAGTTTCACAATTCATATGAATTTTTGAAGATTACATAAAACCGATCATGCATAGTACGGAGTAATCAGTAAGAAACATATTTGCGATGTTTCTTGAGGTACTTGGGTTCCATTCTTGTGACTCGTCCTCCAAAGTCCGAACGTGGCCTTCTTTCTCTCCCGGACCCACGGGTTTCGAAGGCCGCATTGCAGCGCCTACAAATTCCCAGTATTACCTTTTTAAACAAACCAGTTTGTGAAAAACAAATAAATTGACAGACTTTAGTTTTTTTTGCTACGTCAGCCAACATAAACTCGTACTCTAAAATAATTTAATTCTTAAGCAAAATAAGTAGCGTAAAGGCTAATCACACCCAAAGATACGGATTATTTACTTGGGAAAGCCGACCCTAAAATAATCTACTGTAATTCTTAAGGTATGTTTGACGAAATAGGCTGAGGCTCGGGTTTGGGCTGGAGCTGGAGCTGGGGTTATAGCTTATATTATAAGCCGAAATTAAAATTTGTACTTTTGTAAACTTGTTTGGCAATTGGGGTGGGGCTGAGGTTTATTATTGCAAAATTACTAAAAATAACATAATTAAATGAGTTTTTTTGGCATATGTTAGATATTTTTTAGGTAAATAAGTAATTTACGGTTCAAAAGCCTCGGACTAAAGTTTTTAGCCCCTTTTATGGGGTTGGAGCTTATAGAGACTTATGACTTATAAGCTCTTTCATAAGCTCGCGTGACAAACGAGACTTATTTTATAAGCCAACTTATTTTAAAAGCCTAAACCCGATAAGCCCTCGCCAAACACACCCTTAAGCAAAATAAATAGCGCAAAGGCCAAACATATCAAAATAGGGCTGAGCAAAATCAACAAAAAAACTTGACCGAACCGACAAACCGAGCCGCACCGGTCCAACCGAAACCGGACCGACCTTATTCGGTTCGGTTTTCGGTTTTATATATTTATGGTTTTATATATTTATGGTTTTCAGTTTCGGTTTGGGTCGTTATCGAGAAAAATACACATAAACTATCTAAACCGAACCGAGTTGGTTCGGTTCGGTTCCGGTTTGGCTCGATTCACTTCGAATCAGTTCTCGGTTCATGTTTTCCTCAAAATTAGTTTTCGATTCGATTTGGGTATAGTCGGTTCGGTTTTAACCCGATGCTCCGCCCTACACCAAAATATACGGATTATTTACTTGGGAAAGCCTTACATGTTGTCACAACTCACAATTATATGATTCAAATTAGTAAAAACTTCATAATCATATGCCCAATAATTAAAGATGTTGACAGTGTTCGATAGCTTGGTTCACTTACTTTCAATTCCAAACATGCTTAAATGATATTGGCACGACTTGGATAGGAAGTTGTCACGTTTTAGTAAGTCGGCAATATTGTAATAATCCTTGTGTATTTGTCAGCATTCTTTCTCGTTCTTTAATTTTTATTCCGAGGTCCCAATTTTATTTTCTTTTCTTTTTCAGTGAAACAAGAAAAGAAAGCAATAAAAGTATTTTGTTTTACGCGCATTACCCGAATCTACCTGATAACCTGAAAAGAAAAAAAGTAGTACTCTAACATCTAAAGTAATCCTGTAGGATCCCACTACCTTTTTTTAGCAACAGTCCTATGATTCTACTGCCGACCTGAAACCAACCGTTATCTATGAAGTAGCACGGGGTAAAGGCCATTTATTAGCAACTTACTTTCTTATTTGTACTGTAATGATCAACTTACTTTTTTTTGTACTCATTACACTCATATATCACCAATATGACCATAAAATGACTATATTACCCTTGTGTTCTTTAACATATTTACAATCATAATTTTTTTTAAATCTTAATTTTTTAAAAAGTACTTTAACAAGTACTTTAGCAAATTTAAATTTTTTTACCAAAATTTTTTTTAAAAAAACTTAAAAATATTTTTTTACGTTATTTTTAGTAAAAAATTTAAATTTTTCTTACAAAAATTTTTAAAAAATTTCGCACTTTTCAAAATCTTAATTTTTTTAAAAATTTTTAAATTTTTTCAAACTTTTTAAAATTTTAATTTTTTTTCAAAAAAAAATTAGATTTTTTTAAAAGTTAAGAAAAAAATAAAAAAGTAAAAATAATTTTTTGTTAAATTTAAAAAGTACAAAAAAATTTAAATTTATTTAAAAAAATTATGATTTTATAAAGTACGAAATTTTTATAAAAATAAGTAACTTTTTTAAAGTACGAAATTTTTTAAAAATTCGTACTTTTTAAAAAATTATGATTTATAAAAATTACTTTAAAAAAAAATTAATTTTTGTTAAAGTACTTTTTAAAAAATTAAGATTTAAAAAAATTATGATTCTAAATATGTTAAAGAAGACAATGGTAATATATTCATTTTGTGGTCATATTGGTGATATCGAACAAAATTTGAATGTACATGGGTGTAATGAGTACGAAAAAAAAGTAAGTTGGTCATTACGGTACAAATGAGAAAGTAGGTTGATAATAAATAGCTTTTATCCTAATTAAATTAAACACATGTGTGAATACAATTTACACACGTTAAAAATGATGACAATTCAAAGTTACTTACTTGTATCTTTAAGGATCAAGCAGATATTTATTTTTGTTTTTTTCGGAAACAGTCATACATTGATACCAATGATTATTCTCTTTTTCATTAGAAATTCTGATAATTCTATGAACTTTTCGTCATACTAAAGATGTGAAAATCACTATACAAACGAACATATTGCCTTTTAAGGCTATCCATAATAAGAAGCTCACACGACCAACATTTTTCTTGTCACATCAATTTTTTTTTCACTACGACGACATATTATCAACTTGGTGCAATAAGTAGACCGACATCTTTCTTTCTTCAATTTTTTTGACAATAAAATTAAATTTTAATTTCATTAATAATATTAAATATTATAATTTCATAAATAATGCGAGATTAAAGACCGTTGGTTTTATACTTTCATAACAATTACATAAAAAACCCTAATCTCAAGCATATAATAACGGTCAGCAAATAAAGGTATCAAATAACATGTTTGAATAATTAACCGAAGAGGTGGTACATACCTTTTGAGTCTAGCCGCGAACAAGAATCAAATTGCTTAGGATTATCCCTAAGAACCCTCATTAGGTTTATACGAATACAACAATCCAAGTAACACACTCCAAAGGAAGATTGATATCACGATCTTGGACAACCGCTTGTATCGATTAACCAATCACTAGCTTGATAACACGCAGCGGTTAAACTAACCGATTCGCATCCGATCAACCCAAAGGTTATGGGGGCGAATGTAGGACAAAGGAGTGATAGAGTTTAGGGATATAGTGTATCTTTTCACCTCTCCATAGGTGTCTTTATATAGGCACCCTATAACCCTAAATACTTGGGAACAAGCAAACATCACATCATATAATGTGCCGCAACATCAAGTTTATGTAGACATCAATCATTAATTAAAGATAAACAATCAATTGTGAATAACAACAATACATTAATTTATGTAACATTATGTAACATACAATTATGCAAATTATGTAACTTTGTCCTTGGATCCTTATGGACTCCGTTAGTCATTTCCCGTAACATACTTAACGACCGTTAACAACAGCTTTACGCGAAAAATTAACAAATATATTATTTGATTAATTGTTAACCGTAGTGAGTGCAATCCCGTGATCTTTGATTCGACCTACACGACATCTATTAATATTATATCATCCATAAGTAACAGCCCCACTTGGACATATTTAATAGTGTGATCACAGCCTAATTTATCAATATACAATAACTACACAAAAAGAAGGGGTTGCACAACTTAATCAGACAGAAATCAATAATTATTCTATTATCTTCAGAAGAATCTTACAACTATCCCTCTATGCGGTTCCCCCCCACACATCCCACCGCTTTCAAGTCCTCACAGGTTACAGCGTCTAGTACACGCCGATCCTCTAGTAAGAATCCAAAGTAAGGTCCCTCCCTAGAAAAACCTTTATGACATTCATCATTATTATTATCCTTTGTTTCAATACACAACTGTTAATAAGGATATGAATCTTAGTCATTCCTTAATTAACGGATTCTGTTTCTCGTTTTTATCCTGATTGAGCAAAGATTACCAAATCATCTGAACGTATTCCAGAAAAATCTTGGGTTGGCCACACATACATCTTAACCAAATCCCCAAGGGCCCCAGATGTATTCAAACTGCAAAACTATTTGAACAGAACAAATCCTATTATTGACTACAAGCAAAACACATGAATTTGCACAACACTTCTGAAAACAAGCCAGTATAGCTACCGAGTTACGTTTTAGGCTGTTAAAATGCTTTCACAGAATGCTACTAACTCCAAACAGTTTCCTGGTTATCTCCTCAAGTCTAGGATAACCTATTTATGATTAACTTAATGACGCAAGAATCCATACAGTACAATCACATAGTTGGGGATAAGTCCTATATTCAACTCATTAATATATCATTGAAAATTGCTATGTCCAAAACGCAACAATATACTTTCAAGCATATATTCTAACCAATACTCAGATTTGTCTTAATTCAATAATATTCCCATATCATTAATCGACAACGGACATTTAGAATATTTCATTATCCAAGATTTGAAAAACATTAAAAAGGATTACTCAAATTATAATAACAAAAAAACATAACCATCCCTTTTTATTTTAATCTAACATCAATAATAAATGTTTACACATCCATTATCCAAACACTAATCACAGATATGCATGAAACTACTAGCTAATCGAAGTCCAATTCATGGCATGTTCGTTAACCTATACCTCTAGAGACAAAGCTTTAGTCAAACATATCAGCTAGGTTTTATCTTGTGAACTTTTATCAATTTGATTTCGCCGCGCGCGAAGCTCCACTTGTTCTCCGAACATAGTGAATTAATCTACGCAGAAAATGTCTGGCGCCTTTTCATACTCCAGGTTTTATTGGCGAATGTGATTGCATCACGCAGGAATTGTCACAATACATATTAATAGGTTTATTTTATTGACTAGGCGCGTCACTACAAAACACAAAAAGATTTCCAAAACTTCCTAATCCAAACGCTTCCATTGCAGCTTCTGACGCAGCCATGTACTCAGATTGCTATGCATGCATTGGCAATGGTTGTTCGGCTTTTTGCTCTTCCAGTCTACTGCTCCTCCATTTGACGACAAAGACATAACCCGTCTGAGACTTTGTATCATCTTTATCGCATTGCCAGGACGCATCACAGAAACCTGTAACCTCAAGTTCTGTATCTGGATTTCCTCCCGTACACTAAAAACAATCGATTTCGTGATGTCCTCAGATACTTATAATATGTTTAAACAGCAACCGCAGTGGAGCTTTCTCACCTGGATTCTTGTGATAATCGACCTAGACCAAGTTTGAGCAAAATGCCACATCTGGCCTTGTGCACCTGACAGCATACATGATAGATCCTACAACCGAGCATAAGGATACCTTTCTTTCATGTAAGCTTATTTTTCCTCATCTGAATGAAAGCGGCACATCTTCAGATTAGCTCAACTCAATGTTTGACTTCGCATCGGGTATACAAACCTTTTCTTTCTAGTTTTGCATACTGAATTTCTTCAATAACCTTATCGATGTAAGCAATCTTTGCATATAAGTCCAATCAACCGCAAGAGATCTAGCTCTAATAATATCTTAATTCCCAGAATGATATGCATCTTCACCAATCGCTTCATAGAAAAACACTTCCTCTCAGATAATCATGTAACTTCCTTAATCCTGAATGTTGTTTCACCATGATTAAAAATAGTCATCAACCATATATAGATCTAAAAATACTACATTACTCCCACTAGCTTTGCGATATACACAAGCTCATCACGAGTTTGAGTAAATCCAAAGCCTTTTTATTTCCGCATCATATCGTTGAATTCCCATTACGTATGCATGCTTCAAACCATAAATGAAGATCTTTGAAGTGTGCATACATGGTTTGGATACTTGGGATTTACATACCCTTCAGGTTGCTCCATAAGATGTCTTTCCATCTAACGACCATATCAAGAAGGTCAGCTTTTAACATCCATTTGCCATATCTCATAATCATAGTACCTGCTATAGCAATAAGAATCCTAATAGCTCTACGTGTCTGTCTACAGAGAAAACGTCTCCTCGTAGTCAACCCCAGAGGTTTGCTGTGCATCCTTAAGCTACCGACGAGCTTTATAGGTGTCACCTTTTACCATCCATAGCCATCTTCTTCGTCAGATTCCACTTACCTCCTTACACTACACTAGTAGCATTAGGATGAGCGCTACTTTAGTCCAGACTTTATTAACTTTCATGGAGTTCATTTCCTCATCCATGCACCTTGCTCATATACACTTATCAGAGTTCACCCCCCAAACAATGGCAGGTTGAATAATTAGCAGTTTCTCCAAGATCCCCCACGACATCTCTTAAACCTCCATGTTACGACACAGACGGTTTGGGTGCACGTTTATTCCTTTCAGACCTACGACACAAGAATTAATTCCGCGATGAGCGCGACCCAGACTTTACCAGGTTTTCTACTCTAGAATTTCGCTAGTGTTTTGAGAAGGTAATGTAATCCATATGATCATCTACTAGAATCACAACAATCTCCCCAACATAATTCTTGAGTATGATAATCTCTTTCAGAAAATCTCCATACCTAGCAACAATTACTTTGGTTTTTCAGGTGGAAAATAACTCAGTAGTAACCCATATTATCTTTACGGTATCCTACAAAGAATACATTAACAGACTCTCTGTTGAGTTTATCTCAGCAGTCACGTTTCACATACGCCTCGTACCCCCAGACCTTTAAATAAGTACAATTCGGCGCTTTGCCATCCATATTATCCATATGGTAAGTCAGTATCAACCTACACTTAGTGGGTACCATATTCAAGAATACGAAATAGCAGATTCAAGGCATAATCCTAAAAAGATAACGGTAGAGTAGTAAGATTAAACATAATCGCACCATATCCAATAAGGGTAGATTTCTCCTCTCTCAGATACACCATTTTTGTTTTGGAGTATATGGAGAAGTCTAAAGATATTCTTGAACTCAATTCCACTTCTCACGTAGATAATCTTTAAAACTCTTGGCTTCAATTAATTCCACCATCCTCTATCGATCGAAGAGCTTTAATCTTCTTTCCTAGTTGCAATCATACTTCTGCTGTTGAAAAGCTTAACTGTTTCAAAACCCGCATGTTTCACATGTTTAAGTAAATAAACATATCCATAACGACTGAAGATCATCCGTATAAGTTAAGAAGTGAGCTAGCACCTTTTCTTTGACCGAAACATGTCAAGAGTGGCCCGCAATACATCCTAAGTATTAAACCAAGTAGATCGGAGCCCTTTCAATATTTTTATTAAAGGTTTCTTTGTCATCTCCAATATCTACAATATTTCGCATTATCAAATGATTCCTCATCGATATTTTCTAAAAGACCTTCACTATGAAGCTTTGCATGCAGTACTTGCCAAGATGGCAATCTAACAGCGCCCAAAGATAGAAGAAGAATCCAAGCTAACTTCGTCTTTTTATTGATGCTAAAAATAGAATTATTAATTATTCCTTTGGGGACATTGTTACATTTATGTTCAATTTCAACACACTACCATTCACGGATATAGCACTAAAATAGAATATACCATTTAAAGAAACAGAAATTCCATTACTAGCAATAGTATGATGAAAACCAAGATCCAACAAACATGAAAGGGAAACAACACCTCTAACAATAGAAGGTGCATAATAACAATTGTTTAATTTCAGTACTAAACCCGAAGGTAAAACTAAATCAAACATTTCTCTACATGGCTTCAACAGCTGCTTGTCGTCCACATTGACGCACTTGAGCAGAATCTATTGATCCCCATAAGATAGTTTCCTTTCTTCTTTAAATCCCTGCAGCGTATTACAAACATGAATACCGCATCCCGTATCATATACCCAGGAATTTACAATTTCTGTAAGATTAGAATTGGAATAAATCAAATTGCAAATAAGTTTACTTTGAACAATCATGCAGCAACCTAGGCGCCCCTCAGACTTCTTCTTATTTGCACGCAACTCTTCGATATAAAGAGGGCAGTTCCTCTTCCAATGCCCAGCAACGTGGCAGTGGTGACAAGCTTGATCCTTATTAGGATTTTCCTTTCTCTTCAAAGGATTAGGCTTAGGCTTTGGTTGATAAGGCACAACTTGCTTGTTCTTATCAGCCTTACCCTTGCCTTTGACCTTCTTGTTCGCTTGCGGTTTTGGGTGTTATCTCTACCCTTTTGTATTGTAAGATACTTGAGGTATAGGTGCCTTGGTCTTTCAAACCCTCTTCGACAAGTCAATGAGCAGGCGTGTAGCTCATTTTTTTTTTAACGGTCTTCCCCACGCAATGCATATTGGAAGTTCTTACAAAAATCACCAAAATCCTTCTTCAAGGGACCCTGTACTGAATAAGTTAACAGCCAAATCATTGTCGTATGGTTTCCCAGTGTATGTAATTTGGTCCCATGCAGTCCTTAGCATTTCTCTCATACATTGTCACACTAACTGGGTTTTACCCAAGGCCCTGTCTGCACTATGTGCGTGAGCATTCACACCAGATCGTAGATTTCTACACGGAGAGTTTCTCAAATATTTTCTCTCGAATTTTAGCCAGCACATGTTTTGGGTTGGATAATTTTCAAACTGCCTTTGAAGAGACAGGTGACATTTTCAGCATATTACAAGCCACTTCCAGAGGCTTTTTAATCTGCTTTGAATGCTGCTTTTCAGCCATCAGTGCAGTATCAACGGGTTGTTCCAACAAGGCTGTATACAAATAGTCAAAAGTAATCCGCTACTCTGCCAAGACAATTCTTAGCGAGCCGATACCAGTCAATATCGACAAATTTGGCCAGTCAGCGAGAGTTCTCGTTCGAAGAAAGTCTTGAACGCAGAACTTAAAGTGTATTTTCGGAATGAGCCATTTCTTACAGAAAAGTACAAACATTATTAGTATTTTTCGATAAATACCTATTCAAGAAAATAAAATATACCAGTGTAATATTCATATACCCATAGTATTTCCTGAAAACTAGAACCCACATTGACATAATACACCTCACATCAGTTGATCTGACTAGAGATGATTGTATTCAAACTATAATTGTCGAACAAGTAATTGACAAACATTTTTTTCATTCTCCGATATTAATGGGATTTAGCATTGCTACAACACAGTCTGCATTGAAACAGAGTCTTTCATCCCATCTTAATGCCTTGAGTTTCAGATCCACTAAGTAACCAATTAAGTCGTTCTAAATCTAAAGAACGCAACTCATTCCATGTGAGGGTTCCTCACGATCAATCATGATAGTTTTCTTTCCGTTCGAGTATAGTCCAAGGTCTCACTTGACTTAATCGTAAATTTCAAGTGTCCTTAATTAGATGGCATCGACTTAAGTTAAGGGTATTAATTTTTTTTTGATAATTGAATCAAAATTATGTACGAAGAAGCATGCATTCAACTCCATAGCCATAGTTTTAATAAAAAACGTTTTATTAACTTTTAAGGTGAATATTAATAAACAAAGTGTGGGTTGAGCATGAGAACCAATTAAAGATGTGCCACCATTATCGTCCACACCGAACTTTTGCCATAAGTTCTATTCAACTTAGTGCTTTCGGACAGTGGAACATTGAGGACAAATCAACCTTAAAACTAATGCATTGGTTCGCACTTTAAACAGCTCAATAGTAACATCCAATTTGCGACCACAAGCACCGCATAATGTGGTCAGCAGAGAAGCTTGACTTCCTTCTTTAGTCGTCTTCGACCAGCGACGCGTTAAACTTCCGCACACAGTTTGTCACATTGATGATCCATTTCTAACCGATTGTAGTCGAAAATTACCCATGCCCACTATTTCTCTCTTCAAAACAATTCTTATTTTTTTTTATTTTTTTTATATTGATTTAGTCCATAAGGTATTTTGCTTTGAAAAATACCATTTTGTTTTCAACAATTCGACATAATTAAATAAACAAAAACAATAATTAAAAATAATTGACTAAACAATATTCACCTAATAACAATTTATATGCATTATAGTAAATCATGTAGTCCACATGTAATCATTTATATGACGATGAACCCTAATTTTAAATATAGGTTTTACTTATCATATATCCAATCAATAGAATCAGTAGATAAGTCTTCCCCAATTTATAATTTATCGAGTACTAAAATTAAGTGGTCAAAAAGATACACGTAACAAATTACTTCATAAATTCTCATGATCCATTGATAAACATGCATGTTTGTCATGGATCCACACAATACATAAACAATTATCCGGAAGGATCGTAACCCACATACAATGTCATACCAATTATACAATCATGTATTAATAAACCTCCTTTACAATCAAAAACATGTACCTTTTACAGGAGTTTTATCATATAGATAAAAAATTTTCGATTCTTTTTTTTTATAATACCCGATAAATCATGTTATTTTTATCATCAGTCTACAATATTAGTTATTCGATTTTAGGTTTAGTTCGGTAATTATCCAACATGTTGACCCTGGCTTTAGAAACCACAGTTTGTTTTATAATACTTTCGATAACAATATATATTAAACCAAACTAAGTCAAAGCAGAAAATCTAGCGGAAGCAAATAAAGATCAAATAAACATGTTTGAATATTAACCATAATTAGGTTGCATACCTTTTGTGCATCTAGCCCAACAAAGACGTCAAATTGCTTAGCGGAATTAATCTCCAAGATCCCTAATTATGGTTTGATACGAAAACACATCCAAGAACAATCTAAAGGAAGATTATTATCACACTTTGTACACACGCTATGTATCGAGTGAGAATCCCAATCACTAGCTTGATAACATAAACGAACGATTCGATCCGATCAACCTAAGTTATGGGGGCGAATTGTAGACAAAGGAGTGAAAGTTTAGGGATTATTGTGTAGCTTTCACCTCTCCATATGGTTTTTATATAGACACCCTAACCCTACACTTGGTGAACAAGTCTAACACATCAATTCATTAAATATGCAACATCAATTAGGTAACATCAATTCATTAATACTAGGTAAACATCATTGTGTAACATCCAATTCATTAATTAGGTAACATGTATATAACATCAGTTATGTAATAATGTACTTGTCCTTATCCTTATGGTCGTTAGTCTTTTCCGTTAAATTCTTAACGACCGTGAAACGTTTAGGTGTAAAATTACAAATATAGTTTTTATTAATCTTAACGTCGTAGTGAGTGCCAATCCACGTGATATGAGTTCGATCCTAACCACTCTCTATTAATTTATCATCCATAAACTAACAAAGACGTTATACAATAATTCAAATAAAATTAAAAATATTACAATAAAAATTCAAATAAAATGTCAAATTAGTGTTGATTTACTCGACCTCAAATATCTTCCACTAAATCGTCTTTAATGTTTTGATGAGTTGTTTTGTCGTGTATCTCTCTTATAACTTCTAGCTTTTCTTCATGCGTTCGTACCGAATCATCATCACGATTTATTTGCTCATACTGAATCTAAATAATATCGAGATTGGTCAATTATTTGTCTTTTAGAATCATATTATGTAATGTGATGCATGTGTACATCATATCCGTTTTTTTACTTGGCGTCATCTGTTGTGCGGGATGGTTAATTACCGACAACTTTTTCTTTAGGACACCAAACACTCGTTCCACATCTTTTCCTGTTGCTTCGTGCGCGTTCTTATACCTTGTTCGTTTTGTTTCATTCACCCCTGAAGATGGAATAGACTTCATAAGATAATATCCCCTTTTATAAGTCATGTCGTTAGCCACAAATAAAACATCTGGTGCTTTCTCGGATTTGAGATCATTGAAATAAGGGGATTGTCGTATAACGTTCACGTCGTTGTTCAACCCAGCAATACCAAAGAACGCATGCCACATCCATAAGTCTTGGGAGGCAATCGCTTCCGATAAAATGAATGGATCTGACCCGTGATCACCCTACAAAATTCAGCTTTATATGCATTTGGGCAATTCTCCCACACCCAATCCGTACAATTGATGCTTCATATTATCCCGGAAAATCGATGTTTTTCCTCGTGAAAAGCATAGTGTTTTTCTGATATTAGTATATGTCGGCTTTCGCAAAACTCGTCTCCATGACAGCCTTACAACGGGTTGTTGTCGCAACCATTTGCATATATTCGTTTATAGCAGCAGGAATGACGTCGCATGCCAATTGACGAATTGCAAAAGTACACTTCATAAATAGGAAAATGCCAACTCTTCCCATACAATCACTACTTAGTTGAAAATAAGGGCAATTATCAATTACTTCTTGAACAAGCGTTTAAATAGTTTTTGGCTCATCTGGAACCGCTTACGGAATGTTTGTTCGTCATACATTGGGGTTTCGGAGAAGTAAGTCGCCACTAAACGATCATGAGCACCGTAACGTTCCCTCTCTACCGGGTTTCATGAATTTTTTTTGTTTGAGGTTTGAATAACCATACTAACAGCCTCCGTGAAATCGCTAGTTCACTATTAATTTCATCTTCATCATCCGAAGAAGTAAAAAGAATATATCGGAAGACATTTACAGTATTTGTTATAGAGGAAATGTGTACGTGTATAGAAAGAATGTGTTTGAATGTGTGTATAAAAATAAGAAGTGACGAGGTATTTATAGGATAAAAATGTTTAAATTTTAAAGAACTAACTTTTTTTCTTATAAATGGCACAAAGGATCTTTTTTTATAGGGTGCACGCGACTCGTTCGGATATCCGACCGATTTCTCATTTTTCCTCATAGAGATGCGTCGTCGGAGACATGATACAATAGAGGGGGACGCGTCGCCGGAGTCATACGGACTTGGTCGACCCTTCTATTGTGTCCAGCCTAAGAGCTAGCGCAGTGGTAACCTATAAGTTTTATAGGTGCCCGACACCTAGTACATATAACACCGTTATAATATAAACATACTTTTCAATTAAAATGGATTCATCTTTCTTCAAATTTTTCCTCCTCATTTAAAATGCATGACCAAAATTAGCCTTTCTCATTATACTTCTCACTTTATCTCTTTTCAATGATAAGATAGAAAAAGGAACAAACATCTAACTTTATTAATTTTAACCTCAATGGTTATTTCAGATGATAGGTGGCTTTTTTTTAACGGCAATTTTATTAAAACAAAACTAGCAAGAAGCTAGCAATTACAAAGTAATCAGGTTCGGGTTTTTGAGCCAATCGTTCCAACTGAAC
>BQNB010039945.1:27925-47742 GCA_026074375.1 Tanacetum coccineum
ATATAAATGTATATTACTATAAGAGTCTTATATTAAATACTAATATAAGTTATGTTGGAGTTTCAGATACAGTTATGTCAGATTCAGAAGATTCTACGGTCACATACACGGCAGTATCCAATCCATTTGAGGATGGGTTAGACATTGGTTCACCAGGAGTCAATGGACCACCCATTATGCCAGAGGACCTATATGATTACATAATGGATGCTTATCAGGTTCCACCATCGCCTGACTATATACCTGGCCCCGAGGTTTCACCATCGCCTGACTACATACCTGGCCCCGAGGAGCCGCAGTCACCTCCCCCACTGGACTTTGTTACTGAGCCGATGTACCCTGAGTACATACCACAGGAGGATGAGATACTCTCGGCCGAGGAGCAGCCACTACCTGCTGCTGCCTCACCCACTGCAGATTCACCAGGATATGTTCCTGAGTCTGATCTGGAGGAGGAGCCGGAGGAGGACGATAAGGATCCCGAGGAGGATCCAGCAGATTACCCTGCCGATAGGGATGATGATGATGATGATGATGATGAGGAAGAGGATGAGGATGAGGAGGAGGAGATGGAGCACCTAGCTCCGACTGACTCTGTCCCACCTGTACACTGTATGACTGCTAGGGTATCTATCCGGGATGAGCCATCCATATCATTTCCTCCTAGGGAAGAGGTCGAGAGACTTCTTGCCTTAACCACCCCACCACCATCACCACTTACTCTACTGTCATCTCCATTACCACATATACCATCTCCCCCATTTCTAGCATCACCACTTGCTAGTCCTATTCGTCCGTTGGGCTATCAGGCTGCTATGATCTGGCTGAGAGCCGAGACACCATCCACTTCTCATCCATTACCACTACCTACTTCATCACCACCTTTGCAGTTACTATCTTCTGACCACAGGAAAGACAGGCCCGAGATTACACTACCACCTTGGAAGAGGTTGGGTATTGACTTTGGTCCTAGGTCTTTATGATTCGTCGATATGGTAATGTCGCTAACATTGACATTCGATGTCTAGGAGTTAGGATCTAAGGCATTACGGATACATAAGATGAACATTTAGAGCCTCGATGAGATATGCACCAACCACCCTAGAGGGGGTTAATCAGAGAGGTTTACTCGATCTTTCTACCATTGTAAGCAGGAGACAACCATCAGTATGGTATTATGGAGTAGCTCAAGATGACTCGGTATCAACCGAGAGGCCGAGTCAACTGTTGTCATAGGGATAAGCCTGTTTAATCGTCGTTTATCAATAATGATAGTGAGAGAGGTCTAAGATGCTCGTGAGCTTTGGGGACTATCCATGGATGCTAGCGACTATGCACGTTTAGGATGTTTTAATGTCATTACTTACTACGTGAAGTGGCGCAGAGTGCATTAGATTTCAGAGTTACAGACTGCAGATCACAAGAGACAAAGGGTGATTTCAGAGTTGTTGGCATCAGACCACAAGAGACAGGTTCAGTTGACTAAGACATTGAGGTTGCTGAAAGGACTACAGACACAGATGGTCGAGTTTCAGAGGCAGCATGGACCCGCAAAAGGTCCGGCACAACCTGATGCACCAGGAGAGGCTGGTAGCAGTTCCTAGATTTGGTTATGTTTGACTATGCTATGCAGCTTTAAGATTTATGGGTAATTCCAGCTAGCAGACTGTATAGATCTTTTGTTTTGTTTAGCTACCCAGTATAGGTCTTTTGTTCAGGTATTATCTACCTTGTACAACATACTAAGTGTTACGGGTATATCCCGGCTAGTATGGCTTTAGGTTGTTTCTTTTGTCTTGTAACCTAAGTGTAGTAATCATTTTGTATCTGAACCGAACATGTATGTTTTTCCAAGTTATATATGAAATGGACGGATTACGTTATCTATGAAATCGAATTTATTATAAATGAATGTCGATTTGGTTATACCACGATTATTCAATAACAGTTGTACATTTCACTTGTGATTGATCTCTTTTTATTTAATATGTATATGTTATGTCATAGTTATGATTTTATGAAATCTAACGAGTATTATGTTTTCTTTTTTATTTAAAGAAAATGGCACCAAAGAGAAGGACCATGAGGTTAAACCCAAGTGCAACACCGAACACATCACAAACAACTCATATACCACTTACATCTGTTCACCAATAATGCCCCCAAAATTCAGGGCAAAGAAAATACGAAGGCGTTACTTACTCGCGGCACTGCAGCACGTGATGCAACTAGAAATGGCAATGATAGCCCTACTCAAATCGTTCCAGGAAGGCCTGTGGCAGGTTGCTTCGTGAAGCACCTACCCCGGAACTTCCTAAAATGCCAACCCTCTGAACTTCAAGTGCACTGAGAGTTGTTAGACTCACTCATGTTGAAGATGAGATTCTTTTTACAGCAAAAGCAACTGTAACAGTAGCATGCCAGGTCAAATTTGCTACGTGTACCCTGCAAGGAAATGCTCTTACATGGTGGAACTCCCACGTTAAGACCACTACTCATGAAGCTGCCCATGCAATGCCATGGAGGACACTGAAAAAGATGATGACAGACAAATACTGCCCAAGGGGCGAAATTAAGAAGTTGGAGTTTGAAATGTGGAATTTGAAGGTGAAGGGTAACGATGTGGTAACCTATAGCCCAACTTTCAAGAACAGGACTAATGTGCGATCAGAATGTTTCCGAAAAGAAATAGACCAAGTTTGAGAAATTGTCCGGATGGCTTGCCCGACACGATCCATGGTATTGGAGGAAACTAAAGCCAAAACTATGCAGGATCCATTGAGTTCGCCACGATACCTCATGGACAAGAAGATCAACACTTTGGCTGAACGTGCAGGCCTGCCAACAAAAGAAAGTCTGTATGACACCGCCAGGAACAACAAAAACAACAACCAACAAGAGACTAAACCACTGAAGAGCATATGCCACAGGAAATGGTGACAGGAGACCATATGGAGGCCTAAACCTCTGTGTTCCGAAATGTAACTATCACCATGATGGTCCCTTGTGCTCCCAAATGCCACAAGTCAACCGATTTGTCATTTAGCTTATGATAACAGGAATCCCCAGAATTGTCAACACTAGGCCTAATCAGAGGGCTTGGTTTTTGAATGTGGAGCTAAGTGGCTTTCAAGGAGATTGCCCAATATGGAATAAACAACAACAACCGGAGGTAATCAGGTTTTGGAAATGCCAGACTCAGGCAAAGAGTATTCCCGTGGGTAATGCAGGGGTAAACCCGGACAACAATGTCGTCACGGGTACGTTTCTCCTAAACAACCGATAATGCATCTATTTATTTGAAACAGTTGCCGAATAAGGATTTTTGTATCTACTGCATTTAGCTCTCGAATTGTTATGCATCTCCAACTGCATTAGATCAAGTTATTATAATGTCGAACTAGCCCGACGGGTAGGCGAATTAGTTTGAGGTTAAAACAACGATTATCGGGGTTGTACTTAAACTTCTTAAAACATACCTTTCAAACATAGACCTAAAGCCCATAAACAAGGTAGTTTTGACGTAATAATGTAATGGATTGGTGGCAAAGTATCCCATTGCCGTTATAGTCGTGCGGAAAAGATCTTTCGTATAGCTTTGGAGACGAAAATTTTAATCGTCGAGTGACGAAGCAGCAATAAACACGGGACCCGATTTAAAAACATCACTCGTGTACTAAGGTCAAGAGTATTAAACTAAGAGATTCACGTAATCTTAGCAAATATCACCGTAACCAAAGACGAAGAAAGTCAATAGGAGAAACTGAATTGAGAAGTGCCAATGTTCAAAGAATTTCCTGAAGTCTTTCCTGAGGACTTGCCGGGTATACCACCCACTCGACAAGTGGAGTTTCAAATCGATTTGGTACCTAGTGCTACACCCGTAGTACGGGCACCATATAGATTAGCACCGTCCGAAATGAAGGAACTAGCGGAGCAACTTCAGGAACTTACTGACAAAGGCTTTTTCATAAGACCAAGTATTCCTTTCCCTGGGGAGCTCCCGGTTCTGTTTTTGTAAAGAAGAAAAGATGGGTCTTTCCGGATGGCATTCGCTTACAGGAATTGAACAAACTGACATAAGAACCGTTACCCACCCCAATGATCAATGACCTATTCGACCAGCTGCAAGGGTCGAGTATTTATTCAAAGATCGATCTGAGGTCAGGGTATCACCAGTTGAAAGTTCGAGAAGAAGACATTCCAAGACTGCATTCCAAGGAGGACTCGATACGGTCACTATGAATTCCAAGATATGTATTTTGTTTGACTAATGCATCCGGCCGTGTTCATGGACCTAAATGAACCGGTGAGTAAACCGTAAATCTGGACAAGTTTTTAATTGTCTTCATCGATGACATTTTGATCCTACTCCAAAATGTAAGAAGGAACATAGAACAACCTTAAGGCAGACTTGAAATTGCTTAAGAAGAAGAATTGTACGCCAAGTTCTCCAAGTGTGAATTCTGAATCTCCAGGGACAATTCCTTTCCTCGGTCGGACGTGATTGACCGTCCGAGGTATTCACGTTGACCCTACTACCAAGACTGAATCGTATCAAAGATTGGGCCGTCTCTCCTAACACACCACAGAGAATCGCCAATTTTTGGGCCTTGCCGGCTATTAAGAGATATCATCGAAGGTTTTCAAAGATCGCCAAGTCCAATGACCAAACAACCCAGAAAGGTGTCAAGTAGATTGGGGCGATAAACAAGAAGCAATCTTTACAGTAGTTGAAGCGGAAAGCTTTACAGTGCACCAAACCTGGCCATACCTGAGAAGCGAAAGAATTCATCTCAACTGCGATGCTTCAAGAAGGGATTGGGCGCTGTATTGATGCAAAGAAGAAAAGGTGATACTAAGCATCACGCCATTTTAAAAAATACATGAAAAAACTATACGCCTCCATGATTATAGACTTGGGGCAGTAGTGTTCGCTCATAAAATTTTTGGAGGCACTATCATTACGAACCAAGTGCAACGGCTTTTCACTGAATCAACCAAAGTTTACAACACATTCTTGATCAGAAGGAATTAAATATGAGGCAACGTCGCTGGTTAGAGTTGCTGAGTGATTACGATTGGAAATCTTTTACCTAGGGAAGGCGAATGTGTATGCTGATGCTCGGAAGCATGAAGGAACGAAGAACCACAAAGGGTACGGCCTTAGTGATTGACTAATGCATTTGGATCTTCCTAAACAAATCTTGAAAGCTCAGACTGAAGCACGAAAGCCGGAGAACATCAAGAAGGAGGAGTTGGGGGTATATTGGTTGAGAATTCAAAAGATCCGGAGAAACTTAGAACGGAAAAGTTGGAACCACGTGCGGATGGAACTATGTGCTTAAATGGCAGGAGTTGGTTACCATGTTATGGCGACTTAAGGACTGTGATCATGCACGAGTCCCACAAGTCTAAATACTAAACACTATTCATCCGGGTTCTGACAAGATGTACCAGGATATGAAGAAAACTATAATTGGTGGGCCCCCAATATGAAAGCCAACCATATCGCCACCTATGTTAGCAAAAGTTGACCTGTTGCTAAAAGGTCAATGCCGAACATCAAGGCCATCGGGTTTTGATAGTACAAACCTAGATACCTCAATGGAAGTGGGACAACTCACTAAATGAATTTTGGTCACGAAGCTTCCTAAGTCTCACAAGGTGTGTAGGACACTATTTGGGTGATCGTAAGACGACTTACAAAAGTCTGCCATTTTTTATCCAATTTGAGGAAAACGGGTCCTTGGATTAAACTGGCAAGAATGTACCTAAATTAGGTATCCACGAAGCATGGAATACCTTGTTCAATTATCTGTGATCGTGACCCTCGTTTTCGCAACAATTTCTGGAGACACACAGAAGCTTTTGGTAACAAGTTTTAAATAAGATTACTCGTCATATCATCCCGCAAACCGATGGACAAAGCTAGAGAACCATCCAAACTCTCGAGGATATCTACGTGCTTACTTAATCGACTTAGGAAATGATTTGGGGTTAAACATTTGGGGGGGGCCATTAGTCCGAGTTTTTTCATATCAATAACAAGTTATTCAGCAAGCATTAATGCAGCACCGAATTGAAGCACTTTATGGTCGAAATGTCGTTCACAAACCTCCGTGTGAGGGTCCGAGGTAGACAAGTTTAACTCACTGTCCAGAATTAGTGCAAGATACAACGAAGAGATCATCCAGATCAAACAAAGGATTCAAACCGCTCGTGATCGACAAAAGAGCTACGCTGACATAAAAGCGTAAACCGATGGAATTTCAAGTTGGAGATAAAGTTATGCTTAAGGTTTCGCCTTGGAAAGGGTCGTACAGTTTGGCAAACGGGGAGAGTTTAACCCAGATAATTCGTCTTACCCTTTCAAAGTGCTGAATAAGGTTAGAGCCGTGCTTATAAAGTTTGAGCTTCCTCAAGACTGACAGGGTCCACAATACGTTATCATTAATCCAACTTGAAGAAATGTTATTCACGATCCATTTAGTCCGTTCCGTTGGAAGGACTACCCAAGTGGATGACAAACTTCATTTGTTTGCAGAGCCTTGTAAAAATCATGAAACACGAGTCAAACAATTGAGGCGAAGCCGGTCCAATTTGTCAAGGATCGATTGGAACTCTAGGCGGGTCAAGAGTTTACGCGGAACGTGAAGATCAATTCAAGAAAGAAATATCCAAACCTCTTCACCAAGACCGCAACCATCAACAATGTGTCGTACATAAGCCTTGAGGACAAGCTCATTTAACGGGGGAAGACTAAAACACCATCGAGTTTATGGTCATTGTACGAACATTATGTTAATCCACTAATTATTTTTTAAGGGTTTTACGCGTTTGCTTTTAAAATCGAATCGTTAAGCTAAATCCGCGGTAAACTAAAAATAATCAAGTTCATGTAGAACGGAACAATAAACAATTAAATGTTTACATAAAGCAAGTGTTATATGATTATTTAGAGGATAATTATTATCATTTCACATTTTATTTTTATTGGTTACGTTAAGTGTTTACGTTTCGCGATAAAAATACGTTTAGGCCTTCCCGGAAGCACATTAACTTATCTACCTAAGTCTTCAAAACCCAAAAATTTATACCACAAACTTAAAGTTTAATTAAAACTTCAAGTATTTAACCATTTTATAATAACATATTCATCATGAAGGATTCAAATCAAACTCTACCATGTGCAAGTTATACATTTTATTAAGTCTATCCTACATTATACTTAATATAATGCAAGTATTCATTATATAAAAGATCAAAACATATCCTAACTTATACACAAGCATAATTTCGTGTATAAGTGACTAGGATAAGCCAAGATAAGACCAATAAGTTCACAAATATCTTCATAAAAGATCTAGCATGCAACTTGAACCATGACTAGACCCACGATAAGCTCTAAATACCTACTTATGCGCATGTCATCCAATTCTTCTTCAAGAAGCTTTGTCACCATTCATAACATCAACATAGACACTAAAAATAGCTTCCTAAAGTGTATAAATAAGGGTGCACTTGTGATATAAATGCTCCATGACTATTCCATTCATTACAAATAAATCACAAACAATCTCTTCCTTGTCTCACTAGAGCCCACCACCAAACCCCCCACCATATCAACTCCATCAGCTTGAATTACTATCATTCTACAAGCATACACACATCATATCTAAATTATTCAAGAAGGTTAGAAGAGATGGTAAACCCGAATTGCAATTAAGGAATCAAGAAAAGAAAGAAAGGGTTAACTTGGGAAAAATTAGGTGTTACATCCTAATATATTTCAGCCAAAAGATATAAATCACAAAGTGTGGATTGGTTATTCTTTTTCTCAACTCATCCACAGCAAGTTTAAAAATAAAGCTTAATCATTTCATAACATAAGATTATTATGTGTTCATATGTTATAATTTAGCTAAATCCACCAATAGGTACATTGAATAATTAAAATGTATTTACTTATGATTATAAATATATGGACTTAATTACATGACATATTAAAGGAAATATCAAAGTTAAAAAAGGATGTATAAGTGATCAAACATGTTGTTAAAGTATGTAACTGTTTATGAGCAAATAAGTGTTACTAAAGTATAGCTTATGAGTTACAAGTGAAAAATGGTAGTTTAACTTGTTATCTAGAACACACTAGAGAAATGCATGATCTAAAGGACATTATATATGAAAACAAAAGATATAAATATGTGAGTAGTTTTAATAAGGAGTTGAAAGCTTAATGTACAAAAAACAAGCTTAAGAACATGTCTAAATCACAAAACCCTCAAACTTCTGTTTTTGGGTTCGAATTAGAAGCATCATATTAAAAGTTTTAAAAAGATAGTAAATTTCATGAGAATCCAAAATGATAATAAAACTCGAAAACGATTAGTAACAAGAAGATTACACTAGTTACGAGTTTACGACGCTAAATACTATAAAACAAATTTTATAAAAAATACTATTCCATGGCATTAACTCCATGACTTTGTAAACATCAAAATATGATAAAACATTTAATTATGAGAACGAGTTTCGAAAGAATCACTAAAAAAGTAGCTATAACTAATTAAGATACGACAAAAACGGGTTTTAATACTTAATAAAAAGTATAAAAATGAATTCATAGCTGTTATGAAACAGAAAATCTATTTAACACAGAATCTTCAAAAACAAAAACCAAAAAATGTGATATTAATGATCACATATCGTCTTAAATACGAAAGCGAGTGCGTAAAAATGCGAAAACGGGCTTAAAACGACAAAGTTATGTTATTTTTGCTATAGGCGTAATTATAAACGTTTTTACTTTATAAATACGATTTCACGTAAACGATTAGATGGTGATATAGCTATATAGAATACATATATTATTAGTTATCAAAGTGCTAATTACTAGGGAATTTTTCATAATGAGGCTTCTCGGATGGCGTATTGACGAGTTGTTGGATTTTACGATTTAAATTTTCCAACTCCACGTACGACATGTCATGAACCTCTAAAATTATGATAGCCCTAACGCTAGTACGATGATAACAATATAGGATTATATCAGTTGTTGTTTAGACAGCGTGACTTAGAATACTAATTCGACCTATATTAAACTAGTTTGCATTCAGGGCGTTGCATGACCGCGTTATTACTTGGGGTATTTGTTATCATTTTTTTTACTTACTCAAGGTGAGTTCATAAGCCCCATGTTATAGCAATTATTTATTTACAAGTTTTTGGGGTGAGAAACATAGCATATTTAACTAATTGGACTCAAGTTACATTTTATCATTATGACTGATGCCTAAGTAGCGAAACCCACTATGCCCAAGAAATCATGACCTGTCAAATTACTGAAATGGATCGCAGAAATGATTATAGATATATCTATTGGGATTGACCTCCCCCGTTCGGTGACTAGCTATCGACTGAAACGAACATATAACATAGTCGGATACTGGAATGTTTACGGGTTGAACATTATCACGGCAATATAAGGCAATATAGATAATTGTATTCCAATTATGTCGAGCTTCGGTGTCCATGACCAAAGGCAAAACGTTAATCTAACTTTTTGCGATGTCTGCATCTGTTGCAGTATTATCACGGAAAGTCTTTGTGGTCCTAGCAATATCATTTACATAAACCTATGAAATATCACCAACATAATGTTGACGTTTAAAATGAATGTTTTTCAGGAGGATCATTAAGCAACGAGGTGGCGAAGGATACATTGGTGGTTATATTTTGAAGTCATAGCAATAAAAGATTTTAGTCCGCATTACATTTTGTATATTCTGTTATGGGCAGGAAATCTTTGAATAATAACAAGTAATCTCAAGAAAAGCTTCGGGCTTTGTAACACATTCTTTATTAAATCCAATTATCAGATTTAAATGACTTTTTGGTCGTTTTATATTAATCTTGTGGTTAGTTGATCCTGAGAAGTATACACGACCCCATTCCCTTATTCCGCTGCGACCCAATTTGGTGGTTGTTACATTGTAGCCAAATTGTTGGATTGGAAGCTTGTAAGGTTTAACAAATAGCGCATGTTTTTGTAACAAAATTTGATAGATATTATATTAGTGATTTCTTATATGCAAAACCGTATACTTACAACGCAATCCATTTATCTTCTTCTTTGTTCTCTGTCCTTCATTAAAAATTAGTCAACCAATTCATGTGTTTTTTTAAGCAACACTCACTCTGCAGTCCATGCGTAGATTGATAAAGTGCTCAAACAATTGTATATATGAAGTGAAAGTGATGTTTGTTTTTTTTCACATATAACCACCTCATAAATGAAACTAAATCACTGGATGTCGATCTATCAAGTTAAATGACAATTATGATGTGTGATGCGTCAATGCAAACCCGTTGTAACATCACCAAGGTAAAAGGTAAAATGATACGTACTTTCTATTACATGCTTTTACATATATTGGTATTATGTTATTCATTTTAAATGTGAAATTGTTTATGTTACTGTATATTTCCATCAATTTTACCCGTAAGATCAATCTTTATTTATCTCGAACCATCATCAACTTTCATGAAAAATCAATCTAATTTTATACAATGTTATCCGTTTGAACTCTTATATTTGGTCTTCATAGCAACGTTTACCTGTCTCTTGCAGTACCATAGCTGGCTATATAAATCACAGTGGAGATTGTGTGTTAAGAGGAGTAGGATTAAAGTAACATCGAGCAAGATGACACTTGTGAAGGAAATGCTCGTGACACTACGAACAAAGCAACACCAACACCACTAATAGATCCAAATAAGTCACAGGTTGCACATGCTAGAGAGGCTGAAAGAAGTGACTCTCATGAGCCTCATAATTCAATTTGATTTTTACATTTACACAACTCAAAAGCTGGTATGATCATTGCGTTTCGCCAATTTTTTGACAATTTTTTTTCACAATAGTCGTACTTAGCATTTTAGCATTGTTGGTTTGATGAAGACTTCATCTAAGGTGCATGGATGTACTAACCGAAGGTGATTATGTGAACTAATAGTTAGAAACTCAGTTTTAATATAAAGGAATGAAGTAGTTTCATACATGTTTCCGCTTTTTAAAGTGTGAATAAACAGAGGTTCAAGAGTGATTGCATAAAACTGCTAGACTTGGGATAAATATCAGAATTTAGTTTATGGTAAAAACTAAGAGATCCTAGCACAAACTACCCCCTAATAATGGTAATCTGTCAAAGGCTAAAAGCAGGGCAAATTGGTAAATTTGTATTTTATTTTAGTTGGTATAACGAGACAGTTGAAGTTCAGGAGTTATATAATTAATGATAAGGAGAACTATTATTTTGCTATATTTAAAAGAAATATGGAGAATGTGAATTGAGTATCATTAGGGAGAATGTGAATTGAGTATCATTAGGAGACTTGGTTTAGCTCTTGAGAGTAAACCGTTATTTAGGAATTTCAGCTTATCTCTCGAATATAAGCTTTTATGTTTTATTGCTATTTCTACTAATTTCCAGCTCAACTTCTTATTCCCATTTATGTTTTGAGAGAACAATAAATCATTGACATATAAAACAATATTCTATTATCATATTTAGTGTATTCAGTCAAGCTAATGTACACGCATCTTCATTACATGTTTCCGTTTATGTGAGAGACCTTCCATTGTCTTTAAAATATGTTACTTTAACATTAGTTTTAACATAATGTTTATCTTCTAAATTAATTGGTGTACAGGTGAAGGTGACTATGGTTAGTGTCAATTTATATATGTCCACCAACCTTTTGTGCACCATTTGTTAGCATTGTATGTTCTGTGAAAAGATATGTGTTGTCATAAAAGACACACGCCTTATTATTTACATCTAGAAGATGTGGTATTTGGATAATTTTAGGTTCATGGATCATGATTCTTACTGCATCCATTTAAAATGTCTTAGGTTAGTTATTCTTAATATTCAACAGAGTAACAGGGTATGGTTTACATGATTTAACTAGATGTGGGTCAAATACCCAAAAGTCATCATGATTTGTTCACGGCAATGAAACCTATTGTTGGAATATCAAAACTAACTAGTATATTTATGCTTTTCATGCAACTTTAGTTACAGGGACACATAGTTGTAATTTGGAAGTTACTTCCAAAGTAATTGTGCCTCTTCTATCTAAGTTTTATATCTAAGGGGCTAAAGTGAAAAGAAGTGTGCCTAAAAAAGGAAAGTGTTACCCGATGAGGTACACAAGAACAGTGATCTAACTCTTTGTGTCTCTCGGTTCTTAAATCGTAGTCAAATGATTCATCACTCAAGTAACTACCTCTATCAATCTCCTCTCACATGTCTTAATATTGTGAGATAGATTTTAAGTACGTGAGTGAAGGCTGTAATATTTATGTTTGATGTTGAGTGGTATTGTTGGAGAAGGGTGGAACTACCTATATAGGGACACCCAACATTCCTGTTGTAAATCGTTGGTTTAGCCAACCCTTTGGGACCTAATCTATGTAACTTTAGTTATATAAATAAATATACAAGGGGCGGATGGTTGTGTGATAATCGAAAGGTTGATCCTTCCCTGTATTGCCTTAAGTATTTTTACATGGTATCAGAGCTACGGCTCTTGATCTAGTGGTTTTGAAAAATTAGGGTTCTTGAAACCCTAACCCTAACTTTTGGGGATTCGTGATCTGCTGGTGGTATTGATTGATTAAAGGCCAATCCTCTTCAGCCGTGATGATATTAGTATGTTTGGGTCTCGATTTGGTGATCCTGTGGTTTGTGATTTATTAGGGTTTCTGAAACCCTAATATTTCTAATTGGGGTTTTTTGCTCTGGGCTTTTCTTTACCTCTTGTACCCCTTGACTAAGTGAATCAAGGGTACAGGTGGCTGGTATTGTTCTTCCGCTGCTTAAATGCTCTGTAAGTTGTGCTTCTATCACTCATGTTTCTTTTACTTATTCTTGGATAATTCAAGAGTGGCTAACATCTTGATCTACCACCTCTGAGTGGTATGAATACCTGCTCTGGCCACTCTCTCGAATTCACCCAATCTTTGAGGAACTTGGGTGTGGGAGTTGTTCTTATTTGTAGCCTTGTTTTTGTTGTTTGGTATAATTGTTTGCCTGCTGTTTTTTAATATGTTTCTTGTTGTTTGGTTGGTCTATGGTCCCTTGGATCTTTGATGCTTTTACCTGGCTTGTTGTCTTTGCTATATGTTTTTATAGTTGTTACGTGTGGATCATTGATTGTTGATCATTGTTTAATTATCTATCCCCTCAGAACTTAAACTGATAGGGGGTGTTAAATGTTTAAATGTCTTCAGTTTATGCTTCCTTGTTTGATGTCATGTCTAACTATATAATGCTGTCTGTTGTTGTATCCCTGAGATATCTGTTGTTATGCCTGTTGCATCTGTCTTGCTTTGTTTCTGTCCAAGCTGGTTTTTCTGTGATGTCTGAAGTATTGTTTTTAAAGAATCATGTCTGATGTCTGCTTTCATATGTATTGTTTGATCTGTCTTGTTTCTCCTTGTTCTTGCCTGATGCTATGTGCTTCTCTTTGTCTGTAATGATATGCATGTTGGTTTAATCATGTTCTATAGGGTTAAAAATTCCTTGGTCATATTATATGTTTTCTAATGTGTTCATTGGTCCCTATGTATCTGTTTTTTAAACTGTTCTTGTATGCTTTGCCTGGTTGTATGCAAGTAATAATCAAGTCTCTTGTGTATTCATTTCTTTTATAAGTTTGTTCTGTTATTCATCTGCTTTTGTTCATGAATCTTGGTTATATTTCTCAGTCTTGTATGAAAATGTTGAATTTGTGCTTCATGTTTGTTGTTAAGGTATCTTGCTTCATGTTCATTTTTCTCTGTTTTCTTTTCATGATTGTTATTGTTGTGTCTCTTATTTTACAGTTTTCCTTGGTAGCGACTTTGTGATAGTCTGCCATCTCTTCTCCTGTTTTGGTCTTGCTAGCTTATTGCCTCAAGATGTTTGTTGTTTATGCAGCTGCATGTCTCTTGTCTGCCTTGTTTATCTACTGTTGGCTATGTGGTTATGTAGTCTAACTTATCTTGGTTGTTTGCATGCTGTCTATTGTTGTTGTCTTTGCCTTGTTTGGTTCTGTCTTTGCTATCTGCTTATTATGTTGGCTGTCTTTGAGAGCTTATGTTGTGTTATTGGTTTGTGTTTTCTGCCATTATGTGGTTTGTTTTTTTCTTGCCTGAATGTGATGTGTGCAATGCCTTTATGAATTCCATTAATCTGATTTTCAATCAGTTTGATGTTAAAATCCTTGTTTGTGCCTTTTGTTCTGGTTTTGGGAATCATGCAGCAACCTTTTGTGATGTGAAACATAGACACCCTCTATTTAGAGTAAGGTGTCTTATGTTTCAGGGGGTGATTCCTCTGTCTTATTATAGGCTTGCTGCCATTTCCTATCTACATTGCTCAGTCTTAATTGGCATGTCACCTTATGTATTGGTGCAGATTAACAAACCTATCTCTCTTTTGTAAAATGTTTTTTGATTGGATTTTCTTGTGATAAAAAGGTCTCTAAACTATTTTGCCTTGACAACAAGATTGTGGTATCCTCAATAAATGTTAGTGTTTTATCAAACTGTTTTTCTTTCTTAAAATGAGAAACAAATCTGTTAATGATGTTGTCTTTAATAAAGAAGCTCATCATTTATCCTTCTTTGATATCCAAATGTCTGTAAGTCCCAAGGATGTAGAGAGGGCATCATCTGTTGTGGAAGGTAGGGTCCCTTAAAAAACAGGGACTGCACAAATGCAGTCACCTAAAGTGGACTCTGCAACCCAATTAGATGTGTATGGCTCGTCTGTGGGCAATGTTTTCTGAACCTAAAAACTGTCTTGTATCTGCACCATACTTAGGAGAAACCTTAAGTCTGAAGTGATATTGTATTATTGTTGTCTCAGTATTGAGATGCATGTCCTATTAAGGACTTGTAAGGTTTATCCATTGTGGTAACCTTGGTGCAGGTTTCCCTGTTGTTGTCTTAGTATTGAGATGTTTGTCCTTTTAAGGATGGTATGTGCTTAATTACACACACCATTTTCCATTAAAAACGAACTTAAATTGACTAAAAACGTACAAAATACATCGTATTATGATGTTTTGCATTTAATTGTGCGAGGAACGGATAATCAGAGCAGGACCAAAAAGAACCAAAACCTAACAAAACCAAGCACTAAAGATCAGGACAAAGTCAAAGGTCAACCAAGTGAAAAAAATACAACTTGTCGGACAAAAAATTACCAAGCCTCAAGTTGTATTAACAAGAATTAAACGACACAAGGTCAAAATTGCAACGCGGGCAAAGATTATGCATTCCAAGTTTATATAACTAGAGGGGACAAAACTGCCACTTACCCAAAAGCCCTTCGTTCCGCCCCAACAAATCCCAGTTACACTTGGATGTCGTCCCATACCTTCTCCCCTGCAAAAACCACTCGACACCCTAGCCAAAATCATTTCATCCACCCCTACTATTTCCCCCCAGCTGTATAAGTTGCCATGTTGGCAATCCCACACCATTCCCAAGATATTTTCAATGGCAGAGATTGACTCAAATAAGCACAAAAGAAATTGATAGGCTGGGATGTGCTTGAGATTCACCTCACACAACAAGCAACATAGTTTTTGTTCTTCACCAAATAACTCAAGCTGCAAGTCCAAGAGAAGAAGACTTCGGCTATAAATAGAGCCTTTTGTAAGCCTTTGAGGCAACTAGTTAGTTTTTAATCTTAGCTTAATTTTTAATATAACTCAGCTTATTTTAAGTCATTTACAGCTTTTTACTTTCAGCTTTGTAACACTTTCAAGTTTTAATGCAATTTGAGGTTTTAAGTCAATTTACAATTCCAAGTGTTAAGTTTCTTAATTGTGTTGTTTTGTATTCAAAAAGCTCTCAACACAGCTTGTTTACAAGCTGCTTTAATTAAGTAAATTTAAAAAGTTAAGTAGTTAAAGAGAAAATCACTCTCAAATACACCACAGCTTATTTTATGGATGATAAGCCAGTTCTGGATGGGCTTATGGACACTACTAGCTTGTTTTATGCAAGCTAGAGCTTGTAGATTCTTGGTTTAGCCCTGTTTTGAGCAAGGGTGTTGTAAGTTTCTCTTTTTCTTGTTTTCTTATTTACTGTAGAACTGCTTATTAGTGCTTATTCTTGACTAAAATCTGTTTATAAGTATTCTATTTTGTTATTTAACAATCTGTTTTTAATAATTTAGGACCAAATCAGCTTAATATAAAAAGAAAAATGATTTGTGAAAACTTTAAGGGATATTTTGAACTAACAGTACTAACCCATAGTTAGTACTGCTAGTTCATTTTTGGGATTTTAAAACTAGCAGTACTAACTTAAAGCTACCAGTACTAACTCCAAGTTAGTACTGTTAGTTAAAACTGTTAGTACTGGTGGTTCATTTTAGCTTATCAGCTTATTATTTCTGCTTATTTAAGATTTCCTTAGCTTTTTAGAGTAGATTAAACCATTTTCCTTTACTGTCTTTAGGAGTAAGCTTATTTAAGCTTATTTTCCTTTTCAAAGTATTTTCAATAGTGTATCAGTTTGTAGCTTTTTAGCTTATTTGCCATTGTAGTTTATTCTAGTTGCTTATTCTTATGCCTGAATGCTTATTAGGGGTAGTTAAATATCTGTTTTAGCTTATTTGCTTATTTCTTATTTCATTGTGTTTTATTTGAGCTAGCAGTACTAACCTTAAGCTAGCAGTACTAACTTAAAGCTAGCAGTACTAACTCCAAGTTAGTACTGGTAGTTAAAACTGTTAGTACTGTTGTTAGTACTGCTGAGTTTTTCTTGCTTAATTTAGCTTAATTGCTTTTTGAAATTGCTTATTTAGAGTTATTTTAGCTTATTTAATTTGTCTTAAGTTTATTTGAGCTTATTTGTGTCTTAGTATAAAAGTTTTAAGTGTTTTTACCATTCCTAGCTTTTATTCTTATTCCAGCTTATTTTCTTTGCTTATTTTTATGTGCATTTGCTTATTAGGTTTAGTGCCCAATCTTAATCACATCCTTGTCATATTCAAACATCGATTATCAATTCGTCTTTCGATTTTCAATTCAAGCCTCGTTGGGACATAACGACCCGGAGACACCCTATACTGCTTCCGGTTTCATTGGTCTCGCGGATTCTGATCCTTGTTGTGTATTTACATTTATTGCCATATAAATAGGGGTGAGAAGAAGCGAGTCAATGGCCTTTGGTTAGTGCTTCTTGGGAAGCTATAGGAAAGGTTTATAAGCTGTTTGAGGGCTTATTGTCTTGCCAAAAAGCTTGGACCCTTGTGAGTTCCATTTTCTTATTTTTCATTTTTTTTGCTTATGAATGTTCATTTGCTTATTACTATTCCTTACTGCTTATTCTTGCTTTATATTGTTGTTTTATGCTTAATTGTCCTTGTTTAATGCGTATTTGCCATTTGTTCATGATTTTACTTTAAACTACCTTTATTTGCCTTAAATCTGCTTATTTAACTGCTTATTACTGTGTATTTTATGCTTATTTCTGCTTAACATTGTTTAGTTGCCATCTGTTTTCAAACCACTTTGCTTAAATCTTAGTTAATCAGCTTAAAATTAATTTTAGAAAACTTAAAGGGGTGTTTGGCATAAGGTGTAAAGTGGGTCAAATTTGGTTGAAAAACCATTTGGGTCACCTAGCAAACTTGTACAAGCCTTCTTGAGTTGTTTTCAATATGTTTTAAAGAATTTTAAGGATTTA
The DNA here is from genome assembly GCA_026074375.1 of Tanacetum coccineum. Classification (NCBI taxonomy): domain Eukaryota; kingdom Viridiplantae; phylum Streptophyta; class Magnoliopsida; order Asterales; family Asteraceae; genus Tanacetum; species Tanacetum coccineum. Next base: position 45,690 of record BQNB010039945.1, read on the forward strand.
AAGCTTGCTTTAAGGTTTTTCTAAAAAGATCTTAAAATTGTTGGTTCACAATCAGTTTACATAGCTTATTTGATTGAGACTTGTTTACCAGCTTTTAAAACTTGTTTTTGTGTTGTTATTGATGTCGTAATGCAGTAGGTTAGTTTCCTTTTAGTATACCTTTGTTTTAGTCTAAAACTGTCAAAACTGTCAAGTGTCTTTTTACAAGCAAAAGTCCATTTTTCAAACTCAAATTTAGGTTAGCTAAGGTAGGATTTAGGTCTTGAATTTTTCTTGCACAAATAGTCAGTAGTATGATTTTAATCTGATTTAGCTTAGTTCGTGTTTTGAACTTATTTCACTAGCTTATTTTTTAGACTGAATTATTACCACTTTTCTTTTAAGGAAAAAACCAAAATGAGTGAATTCTAAGTGAACAGCTTTTTCATAAGCCCTTTTTATGGGTTGTTTGATTTTCCAACTATTTTCCAATTGCTGATTTGAATAGCTTATTGACCACTCTTTTCAGAGGTATAAGCCTCATACCCGTAAGGATCCACTTGAGGGCTTAAAAATAAGCCCAAAAGTGCCCTTGTGGCTGTTTTGCTTGACAGTTTTTGCCCTTTTTGCTTATTTGATTTGTTTAGGGAAGCCACAGGGTTCGACCCTATGACCTACTCTTTGACACACACACGTCCCACACAAACACACACTAACCACTAGCACCAAATAGGGCCATCTGGTTTTCTTTGCACAATCAATTCTTTTAACCCTTTTTAGCCCATTAAGCCCATAAGCCCTTTTGGCTTAATACCAGCTTATTCCAATAAGCTGGTAACTCCCTTTTATTTTTCTTGCATCCATCATATCTTAAACTACTTTTCTGCATTTAGCACCCTTTTCAGATTTTTCCCAATTAATTTACTATTTTTAATCAATTTTTCTTTTTAAAACAGTTTTTAATTCATAAAAAATTATTAAAAAGTCAAAAAAATATAATTCTTTTTTTTCAAAATTTTCTTTTATCATTTAGCACTTAGGAAAATTAGATTTGTTTTCGTAGGGTTAAAATTTCAAAATTTCGTTTTTTAAAGAACGGGGTTCAACCCCGTTCTCTTTTTTAGACCCCGTTCTCGTTTTTAGACCCCGTTCTCTTTTTAGGTTTAAATCATTTTTAGCTTTCGTTTTTAGGTTTTCTTTAATCGCTTTTGCATTTTAATCGTAGAATTAGTAATCCAATCCACAAATCTTTATCCATTCAATTCACTCGAACACGAACATAACCGATCTTCAATTCACACCTCGTTGAGAGAACGACCCGGGTAGATTTTTGAGGGATTGTGTTTTGGATTGAAACGAATCTTTTAAAAGCGTCTCGGAATACTTACTTGAGCCTTATTATTTATATATTTATTATATATTTATATAATTAAAAGGTTGAATTTTAACTACGATAATTTTGGCGACGCTGCCGGGGAGGTGTGTGCGATTTTCGTGTCTACGTTTGAAGATTAGTTTTTGAAGACCCTTCCCTCGTGAAGTTATCATTCCCGTTTGTGAATATTTTTTTTATTTATAAAAATACAAAAATACAAAAATACAAAAATATTTTCCATTTTCTTTTATTAGTATTAGTATAAGATAAAATCAAGAAAAAAAATCAAAAACATAAAAAATTTGTCCTTAATCAAGAAATAAAAATCATCATCAATATAATGCTCTTAACTTGAGCATTATCATAATAAGTTCCCAAACAAAAGATTCAAAACTTGCCTTTGTGTCACTTGCGACGTACGACTCACCTTTAAAAGTTTAACAAACTATAAGAAGGGGGTTTAAGGAGGGTTGTTCCGAGGAACTACGACCCTAAAGGAGAAAGATTTTTAATAGCTTCACGCTTTCCTACTCCTCTGCTCCTTTGTGCGTTTTTCTTTTAAAGAGCTACCGTGAAGCTTGTCGATAAGTTGATTATCGGTTTAAGTTATTCAATCTTGTTTTGTCCGTTAATAAAATATGATGTTTAAAAAAACTCAAAAATCCAAAAATAATCTCCTTTAACCTCTTTGCCATTTAA
>BQNB010039946.1:0-42080 GCA_026074375.1 Tanacetum coccineum
GTTGCATGCCATCGATTATTTCACCAAATGGATCGAGGCAAAGGCTGTCGCAACCATCACCGGCAACCAAGTAAAGAAGTTCGTGTGGGATAACATCGTCTGCCGATTTGGCCTCCCAGGAGAGATCATATCCGACAATGGGAAACAGTTCCGGGACAATCCATTCAAAGATTGGTGTGAGAAACTGTGCATCCGCCAATGCTTCGCTTCCGTGAAACATCCGCAAGCAAATGGTCTAGTTGAAAGAGCAAATAGAAGTCTAGGAGAAGGAATAAAGGCAAGGCTTGATGAAAGAAGCAGGGATTGGATAGAAGAACTTCCGCACGTCCTATGGGCTCACCGTACAATGATCAAGTCAAGTAACGGAGAAACACCTTTCTCATTGACATACGGCACGGAAGCTGTCATCCCGGCAGAAATAGGCATTCCAACACTTCGCACCGCAGAAGTAGATCAAACCAAAAACAACGAAGCTCTGGGAATCAATCTGGACCTCATAGAAGAAAAGAGGGAGCAAGCAGCAATACAAGAAGCGAAAAGCAAGAAAAAGATGGAAAAATATTACAACTCAAGAGTCCGCGGAACAAGTTTCAAGCCGGGTGATATGGTCTACCGCAGCAATGAAGCAAGTCATGCTCAGGACGGAGGTAAACTTGGACCCAAATGGGAAGGACCATACGAAGTTAAAGAGTCGCTTGGAAAGGGAGCTTACAAACTCAAAGACCGCAAAGGAAATGACATGCCGAGGACGTGGAACATTTGTAATCTCAAAAAATGTTATATACATGAAATGTAAGAATTAGCCCGGCACATGATGCTCCGAAGGGCAATATCTGTATTTATTCGCATCTTGTAATATTTTGAATTTCAATGAAAAAGTGGGGATTAGCTACCCTCACAAGTTTTAAATTTTAAATTATCTTTACTTTGCAAAGTTATATTAATTGTTAAAACATGCATGCAAGGAGCCATGCTCCACAAAAATATTATCCCGTATAATAAAGGTTGAGCAACCTCAAAATTAGCTCAGGCGCGTAAGAGGTATTGCAAGCCCGGCGCCGGGAGAATAACCCACAAATATTCACAAGACTATCCTAATAAAAGTATCACACGTGATATAAAAAGATAGCAACAACATTTATATACAACGGATATATCTAAAAATTGTTGTAAAGCCGGTTACATGAAAAGTACCGCAACAAAAAGGCCACATACGGCCGCGGTATACACCTTAATACAACGGCCACATACGGCCACGACATGTAAAATAAATTAAAAACACAAGCCACCGTAACAGACCACATGCGGTCACGGAAAAATCTCAAAACGAAGGTCTTCAAACTGGGGCATACAAACCACGCTCCCCAAATCCTCATCTGTGTCCAAATCCTCAACAAAGAAAGTAGTCGCGGAAGTACCGGCCTCACCAATCAAGTTCTGAGAGGATAAGGGATGAGAAATTATATCCACCATTAACTGACGAAGAGCCGCGGCATGCTTCCTCGCGCCTTCGGCACGGGTGTGAACGTTGAGTAGAGCAAAAGATAAAGAGGTCTCCCCGACAACAGTCTTAATGTCAGCATGATAGATAGGGACAGAGAGCTGCTCAAGGCACGGTTGAAGATGAGCAGCTTCAGGGAGGTCTGCCAAAGGACCGTCCAGGAGAAAGCAATCCAAGACTTCATCTATTCCGGAATCTTTCTTGGATTTCAATAATTGAACCAGAGGGAAGTCCGCTTCCTCAAGAGCCCTTACCGCGTCAAGATAATGGGCCTCAGCAGCCTCCGGATTGTAGGCCATGACCGCGGAAAGTGGGGTTCCGGCGACTCCATGCTCATGTCCGGCCGCCAAACCCTCTTGCATACCATAATCCACGGCCCGGCCTAAAGCATGACCCAAAATTCCTTGGTACTCGGGGGACTTCAAACATTTAACCATAGCAAGTTCCATCCCGTGCGTCAACAACCATCTTCGTCCAGCTAGAGCAGTCAGGTAAGCAGGATAAAATTCCCCCTCCAGGCGACCGGACACATCCATCACGTGTGCCTCAAGTTCGGCCACACGATTGTACAACACCTGGGCTTATGCTTTCCCTGACTTCCATCTTCTCTTTCAAATCACGAAAGCAGAATGAAGGGTAGAACCTCAAGGAAAAGAAGTTAAGTAAAAAAAAACATACCAACAACGAGCGGAATAAAAGTCATACCTCAGAAGCAAGTCCATCTCTCTCGGAGGACAGGGAGGAAATCAAGCACCTGGCCTCATCACAAGCAGCTTGGGAATCTTCAAGGACAGACTTAAGGTAAGTACACGGGAATCAAGAAGGGATATGTTCACTCCTCAGTGAACACACATCTTAAGAACGACACTTCCGTACTCAAAGATGATTTCTCCGCAGTCAAAACAGAAACTTGATCATGGAGACAGGAAACCTCCGCGGACTCCGTCTCCTTCTCCCTCATCAAACACTTTAACCTAGCAATCTCAACATCCTTTTCCTTAAGAAGCACACCCTGAGCGTCATACTTAACCCGAAGCTTCTCTTTGAGTTCCAGCTCATGTTCAGTACGAGACCTTACCTCTGACCCAAGGCAAATCTGGCGCGTCGCCCCTACATTAAACTCCTCAAATAGTTGGTCATAATCTATTTTCTGGAGTGTGGAGAAAAAACCGGGGGAGGGGGGGGCGATACGATCCACCAGGGCGGCAAGAATACCGTCCATCCAACAATGAGGTCTTGGTGATATTCCGCAGGAATAATACAAACAAACGTTTGGCATCCTTCAGAATTTAGTGGCGGCCGTCTCGTAGAACGAGTCACGACCCTACTGATGTCTCAAGCTGGGGAAGATCCCCCCATGTCCGACATAGACCACATCATCTTACCCTCGCTGGAAGTACAGTGTCGCAACAGAATACACAGGGGCGATCCGCAACATGGAACTGCAAAGAAAAACACAATGACATCAAGGAAAAATACCGGTAAGTAAAGACAATAAAAGGACAAGCCGACACAGACCCCTGCACGATAACTTAGCATGGACGTCCGCATGAGAAGAAGCCCCAATGCAAGGGAATCCCGCCTGAATAAGTCCTCTCTAACTAGCAAGTGACATTCCCACCAGTCCCGAAGCGAGGCTTGGGATGGATATACCCTCAAAATTTTATAGCAGGAAGGGTATCGCTCTGCTTTTGACAATATTTTTCCTTTTAACCTTATCCGTTGCTTCGAGCGGCACCTTTCTTTCCGGCCTTAGTCCCAGATTGCCTTCCGGATCCAGAAAAATCTAAGTAAGTACACAGAAATAACAATCTCTTCCGCAACCATTTTTCTTCCGCAGTCGACAGAAACGGCAGGACCAGCGCCTCAACCGCTACAACCTTCTTGTTGTACCATAGCAGGAGCGTCCAGAGACACGAAGCAATGTTTTATGCTATCAAGCAGCTTCACATGCTCTTCCCCTTTCTGAACCTCTACCGCCTGCACCTTCCGGGGGTCAGCAGTCCTGATATAGTCAAGCAAACCCATATCTGCAGAATAAACATCAAAAGATTAAACCCCATAAAAAAAATAATATAACACAAAAAATCCCCACCGAAAGGAAACTTCACCCACCCGTTTTATCGGGTCTTTCAAAAGCTGGATAAGTGTTCTCATCAAATGGATAGTAGAGGCTCAAACCCACAAGAACTAAAAAACACTCCGGATACCGCCGGAAAGGAGCTTTATTAGCAAAAAAAAAAAAAGAAAAAAAAGAAAAAAAAAAAAAAAAAAAAAAAAAACAAAAAAAAAAAAAAAAAAAAAAAAAAAAAAAAAAAAAAAAAAGAAAAGACCTACGTTCCTGCTCTTGACGAGCGGTAAGATGGGGAGCCGGATCCTTCTCCAACACGCCTCCCATATACAAAGGAACGGAGATAGGGAATACCTTAGCATCAACCCAGAAAAAATGGTCCGCCTAATTCTTAATAGAGTCCGGGGGTTTAGAAAGACAAGAAGGGGCCGATAAGGAACGCTTTGCAAACGAAAACAATCCGTCACTATATATACGTGTATAGAACGCACGGAAAACAACTACCGATGGAGCGAGATTAAGTACGCGTGTCAAAACCTCGAAATGAGATACACGAGCAGCACCGAAGGGGGATAGTTGAGAAATGTGTATACGGAAATGTTTGAGAACGGCTACAAAAAACTTGGTAAGAGGAATCCTATTACCACAATAATCGAAAACCTAGTAGAAAACACCCACTTTACCCCTCAAGAAATTGGTGATAGTCACATCCCGCCCCGGAGCGGTAGGATGAACTTCATCAGGAATATAATAACTATTGCAAAAGCTTTCTACCATCTCCCGGGTCATAATGGAATGTTTATTAGCCATTTTGAAGAACAGACTAAGATAAATGCTAACCTGAATCTCAAAAAACTGTAAGAACGAGGAAGGCAACGCGCGGATGTGGAATAAGAAGTAAAAGCTCTAAGAAATCAACAATGGCGGTGGAAAGGTTTTGAGAAGAGGAAAACAGTTATAGACAATCCGTCCGCGGATCCACCTATAGGACGATCCGTCCGCGGAAAACATCTGCGTCCGTTCAACACGATTGTCGCGGATCCTTGCCCGACAAGGGACCCACTCTGACCACTACTAAAGTAACCGAAATACTAGGAAACCCTAGTACTAGACATTTATAAATAGGGATCACAATACACCCCAAAAGGTACACACTTATTCTTATTACTCTGACATATACTCTGATAATATGAATACTTACTCTCACGCCGGAGTCTAATCGTGGGGTCCGTCCCCACGGTAAGGCTAACGGTTTACTTTTAATTGTGCAGAAAATCATCACTTCTCTTGCTCTAGTACAAGATCAAACACTCAAGTCACTTGGAGGCCCGGCCCGACAAAGGACTTCAATACCTTGCCAAACCCGACACGAATTTTGTACTAACAGTTATAGTCCACAATACAAGAGCAGAACTGGTCAAAAGCGGGTAAGTCTGTTTGGATGTTGCTATTTGATGTTAGGAATGAGGGCAGTGGTCTCGAGATATATTAAACAGTTGAACTTAGACTCCCATTTTCTTACTATTAGTCTTCTTTTCTATCCTTTTTTCCCATCATCCATAAGTTGAAAATGATCTTGTCCAAGTATATTGGCTTATATTTAATAGTGTGGTTTGTGTATGTGTGGGTTTTTAAATTGGTAGATACAGTAAACTTCGCATATATATATTTTTGGGGTTCGTCACATTATCAATACCATGGCCTTTTATGTTTGTCTTACTATATAAGCTGGATGATCAACAATATTTTATGGGCTTTATGGTAGTGGTCGATACGGTCGGATTCAAAGTAGGTAACTTATTATATAGGTTGAAATTGGACCGGGCTGGGCCAATCAATGACTATTTTTTTATTATAAATTTGTTTATGTTGGAATTTCCTTGCCATAGGAAAAGCCTTGGCTTATTTGCAACAACTATATGGGTCAATTTAGGTTATATTTGTAATGTCAAATGGCTAAGTTTTTTAAGAAAAAGTTAAACATGAAAACTTAAAGCTGTCAAATGCACTTATGCGCCTACAACCCACTGACCTGAACTGTTGTAAAAAAATTCAGAGCTTTTGTAATTTATTTCATAAAATGGACCACAAGTGTTAGTTGTAAAAATAGCCATCCATATTGAGCTTTAGAAGACATGGAATTTTAACAAAATATTGAGTTCTTTTTAAACCTTAAATGATATCTTTTCAGTAAAAGATACATTATTACATGTGTTTCTTAATATGAAATAAACTATCAAGCTCAATTGTAATGCCATATGACCATTTGCAGGGGCTTGCTAGACTTCGAACAAATTTGTAAGTCATATTTATCACCATTTTGTTAGTCGTATATTATTTATGTACAATTAATATTATTGTATGAGCCATTATTAGTGTAGTATACTATTACAGTCCAAAGTCAAAATTTACTCTAATAACAAAATCATCAACGTATGACATAGGAAAATCTAAAATTTGTGAGAGCGAATTCTTTTTTACACATATATAGTTATTATTATTTGTAGCATAAGAAGATGTTACCCAAACGTTTGTGCATATACACAATATTGATAAACTATTTTTATTGAGCATATATATATGATTACCCAAACGTTTTGCATAACAAATTTTGATAAACTAACGAGCATCTTCTTATTCACTTCTTATTTTTTGTTTTCATTCGTTTGTAGAGTAAGAGATCTAAAAAGGGTAAAAGCCATAAATACTCTATACTTACATGTATAGCTCATTCTACTCTACGAATTCGTGAACAACTCATTATACACATCGCCACGTCAGCATTTTGACTGAAAACTTGTACCTTTTTTTAACCAGTAACACATATATTATTTCATTATAACATTTAATTATTTTGCACATGGGTAACAAATTAAAATCAATTTTTTTTAACAAATTAAAATCAAGATTTGACCGTTCAAAGTACATAGGTTATGTCACCACCATCCACCACTCACCACCAGCCGCCACAATGCCACCACCCTCCACCACTCACCACTCAGCTGACCCCACAACTGGTTGGAATTGAGGAAATGATTGTAATGTCCGTTGGCGATAAGAAGGTTCTCGTGCTCATTACCGTCTTCGGTTTCACCATTTCAACGGTGTGGTGAATTACACAAGATTACAAGGATTCTTAAGCCGCAACCGAAGGATACCAAGAACGGGTTTATTATACTCTTGAGCGTCAATTGTATTCTTGCATTTTGTGTGCAACTTTCATGAGTCATAAATGTATATATCTCCTTCTATATGCTCATTTAGTTTATATTTCTTTCCATTCTTAATGCACTCAATAAATATGCTTGTATGTTTATAATTGTTTTACCTATACTTAATTTTTTGTAAACGATATTCATAAAACAAGCCCGACCATCGAGCGGGCCATGCAACTAGTATATATATATATATATATAAGAGCAATATTTTAGGGGTGAAATACACATATCAAGAAATGTGTAGATGTCATAACGGTTGCAACTCCCTCTCGGTGTATGCTCCCCCTTGTTTGGGGCACCAAGGAATCAAGCTATGGAAGTGTGCTACAAAAAAATTAGTAGAGAAATGCACATATATATATCAACAATGATAGCTATATATATATATATATATATATATATATATATATAAAATTATAGTCTATATATATACACACACTAACGGGGAACAAGACATGCATGTCTTAGATATGTGCATTCTAAACTATGACATTTTAAAAGAAAAATTAAAACTTAGACACACGACGTATACTTAAGACATGGAGAAATGTTTCGGAACCATGAAAGGTCGACCGCACATGCTTGAGACTTACCACACCCTTCGGTATATTACCGACTTTAACTAAATGAGAAAAAAAAACGTTAATTGAATTACACACATTATTATGAGAATATTAACGTATTTTGATCAACACATTCTGATATAAGTCTAATAGCCTATATATAAATATATAACTAATAACTAAAATATCAAATAATAAGAAGAAGTATTCCGTAAGGTTTTTAAGAAGATTACTTTTAACCAAAGTAAAATTTAAAACATTTCCGAGTCGTATCCCGACGAAGCGTGAATTAAGAATCGTGATTAAGTTTGTGATCGCGTGATTTGAATGATCAAATTTTGATTTGGATTGTATTTCTATAAATAACATGTAAAAACAAATAAAGGCAAGCTAAAAACGAAAGCAATTAAAGTTAAGACACGAAAACGTTAACGAGAATCTAAAACCGAGCCTTAAAAACCTAAATTATAAAATTTTAACCCTAACAATGCAAATTTATTTTTTAAAAGTCCTAAATGATTAAAAATAATTTTAGAAAAAAGAATTATATTTTTTGACTTTTATTTTATTTATTATGAATTAAAAACAGTTTTAATCTAAAAATATTATAAAAAATATTAAACTAATTTAGAAAAATCTAAAAAAATTATGACAAATACCTTTAGCCTAATAAATCTAAAAATTTAAAAACTAGAAAAATGCTGAACAAATAAGCAGAAAATAAGCTAAAAAGCCCGAATAAGCAAAACTGGTAAATGACCTTAACTATTAAATAAACCAAACTATGAATGAAAAAGTCCCAAGGGCAGATGGTAAGTGTGTGTGGGTTTAAGGTGTTTGGTTGCGTGAGGGGGAGTCACATGTTCGACCTTTTTGGGCGTCCCTTTTGTAAAACCCTTTATTTATTTTTCTTTTTTACAAACTAAACTATAACAAAACTAACAAACTTAAAAAAAGGAATTTTTGCTAAAACTCAAAAATAAGCTAGGAATAAGCAAGATGAGAAAACGACAGTTATTGCTTTTTTAAGCTTAATGACTAAAAGGCTAGATTGTTTGGCTTTTTTAGACACAATAAGCAAATGGAAAAACAAATAAGCTTAAAACAGACAATTAGCTACACCTAATAAGCATTAGGGACTATAAATAAGGAAGTAAAATAAGCTATAAGACTACTAAAAATACTTAAGATAGCTAGACACTAAAACAGATTCTAAGGACATGTGACAGATTTTAAGCTAAGAATTAAAACACTTAAGCACTACTAATAAGCTTGTCAAGCCCAAACAGATTAAGAATGCACTCTAATAAGCACATAAAAGCAAAAATTAAGCAACTAAGAAAAATGAATAAGCTAGAAAAATTTAAATGAAAATGGCAGTTTTGAAAAGACTAACTTTTGGCTTTAAAAAAAACTGACTACTTGTAGACCAAATTTTAAGACTTGAAAAAGACTTGGACAGCTTGAAAACTAAAAAAAGATTAACTTAAGATCCCAATAAGCTAAATTAAACAAGATCCAACCAAAGTTAAGCTATATTAAAACCTCAATTGATCTGCAGAATTAGGCTTCTAAGCACATATTATGATGCTATACTGCTTGACTGTTTTCAAAACAAAGCTTTCCAAAACTAAATGACTCAAAACAAATACATTACTAGTGCATTAGATACCAAGCTTTTAACACAAAAAACATATGTCAAAAAGATTTTTAAGAATTCAAAACAATCAACACTTTTATAAAACTTGAGCAACACAGATTCAATCCATTGATAGATTAGACCTTAAAACTTAGATTTAAAGTTAAACAACTTATAAAAACTGACTTGTAGGCTAAATTAAAGCTTGTTAAAACTGATTCAAAAACTAGAAATGGTTTTGATCCTTTTATGACCCATTTTAAAGCTTAACCCAAACACCCCTTTAAAACTTATAAATCCAAATTTAGACTAAAACAGACCTAAATAAGCCTTAAAATGATGAAACAGATTTAGCACTATGCATAAATGAGACAAATAAGCAAAAACCTAATGAGAATAAGCACTTTATAGTAATCTAAACCTATAAGCAGTTTTAACTAAAAACAAGGCAGTTTTAACTAAAAACTTGACAGATTCATTTTAAACTTAAAACAAACTAAACTAAGCTAGTAACTGGTCACATTAAGCAATATTTAGACAACCATAAGCACTAAAAAGCATAATAAGCAGATATAAGCAGTTTGAAAGCATATTAAGGGAAAATGGAATAACCTGCATCCATAAGCTTTCACTGAAGAACCTAAAGCTCTAGGGATTCAGCTTGTTGTCAATAAGCTGAATCCAAACCCATAAGCCCATCCATGACTGGCTTATCATCCAAAAGCTCAACACCATCATTCTTAACCAATTTACTTGTAAGTTAACAAACAAGATCAAATAAGCTTTTAGGAGCTTAAAGAAAGCTTAAGAAAACTATTTTGCTTATTAAAAGACTTGAGTAAATGGCATAAGTAACAACTGAAGTTTAAGAACACAAATGACTTAAAACTGAAAATTACTTTTTATTAATAAAACGAGAAGTACATTAAGCAGAATTTCAATACAATAAGCATAAAATAAGCTGGTAAATAAAAGCTACACTACACTATATTACATTGCTTTTACAAAGGAAAATCCTAATCTATTTATAGAAAAAACTAAGGGCACAGGGTGTGCTAGTTGTGTTTCTTGTGTGAGGAGGAATGAACCCTTCATCCTGGCCTTCCAATCTTTCTTTCTTTCCAAGCTTTGAATCATAGCCCTTGATTCTTTGTCATATAACTCTGTCCAATCAGAGAATAGAGGATTGCCAAGGTGGCTTGTCTTCTTCATGGGATAATAGGTTAAATTGGGTGTCGGGTTGTGGGGAAAAAGTTAAGGGTAGTTTTGTCTGCTAGCAGGTCCACGACAGGGATGATGAATATTGGGAGCTTTTGGATTTGCGGAAATAGTTTATCGTTTGATTAGTTAACGAGTTAGGGGAAAAGGACTAATGGTGTAAAGGTGTAAGGATTGTAGGGGCTAATATTGTAAATCCTAAGGACTAGCAGTGTTAGTCCTTAAGGACTAACTGTGAAAGGGTTTTAAAAGGGTTATGGGCTAACGGGGTTATCTGGTTTGGGCCTTAGTTAAAATGTTTTGGGCTTTTTAATTTGGTTTGGGCCATGATTTACTTAAGAAGGATTTTGGGCTTTTGATTAATTAATAAGCACTTTGGGCTGACTCGGCCCATTAACTCGGGTACGGGTTGACCCAATAAGATGTTTATGTCTTCGGCTTCGGTTTTTTCGCGCTCTTTCCATTCCTGTGCTCGGTTTTGGCTTCGTTTTTGTCCTTTAGTGAATATCCAATACCTGCACAACACAAATAGCAAAACACACACATATTTGGCATTTTATATCCGTTTTTGGTCATTTAGGCTCGTTTTTATAGGTAAAAGGTATGTGTAATTAAGCACATACCAAAATCCCCCATACTAAACTATTGCCGTGTCCTCACGCAATGTCATAAGTAAACACTTTAGAAAACTAAGAGTCTTAATCCCCCTCGACTAATTACCTCGAAAAGTAGCTAAGTGTTCATCTTAAGGAATTAAGAACTCAATAGCTTTGTAAAGCCCCGTTTTGACCATTTTTATAAATCTACACTAATTATCACATATATTTTTATATCTTTATATTTCTTCCTGTTTCATTTTCTAACATAATGTCAAGACTTTTCGATTTTCCATAACCTTTAGGTCATAGAATAGAAGCCTTCAATCCTAAAATGCCTCAAATGGGGGGGGTGGGATTTTGGGGGTGGGGGGGGGGATAAATTCATCGTCCCTATTCTCACTTGTCCCAATCCAAGATTAAAAACGAAATCACCATAAATTATCAGTTAAGATACTAACACTACTCATACTTGTAACTTGTGAAACTTTTCACTCCCGACAATTATTATATCTTAGGTGAATGTGCTAATTTTGAATTTCAACCATGGATCAACCTTTTTAAGAAAATTGTAATATTTCTATGCTTCACGTTCTACCCAAGAATATAAATTTGACGGCGAGATCATTCCAAGTACTACTTTCTTCTCGGCAAAAAACATCCCAAGCCGAAGCACCAGGCTTAGTGACCAGCTTTTGAACACCCCACAGAGAATAGTAGCGGAACTCACGGCACCTCGGTTTTCAAAGACTCTTAGCATCCCTTAAATAAACCATTCGTTTTAAAAAACCACAACTTAAAACGAATAATCTAAGTTCAAAAGCATATTTAAATATTTAAGAAAAAGGAGATTTTCCCTAAATTTATTAAAACACATATATTACACTTAACATTAATAAAATTATACTTATACTCGACCCTTTAAATGAAGGAAAATCCTCACCCTTTATGGAAGGCTGCACATCAGTTTGTGAGCGCAAGATGCAAACGCACTTTTATCAGTCTCGGATTATTATTCTTACTATGGGCCTTCTTTTGAAGACTGCCATATCGGTTGTGAGCCGGCAAGAGGCAGTAAACTTTTATCAGCCCACAGTTTTTATTATTATTATTATTATTACCTCAATTTTTTTTACACTTTATATTACCACGATATAGAGAAAATTTCTTTTTAGAAAATTTAAGTATAAATTTAAACTAGGACTAAATTAATTATTGTTATCAACTTCATAAAAAAATAGTTGATTTAAGTTTAATTTTCGAAAATAGCACTTATTATTAGTCAGGTTAGGAGCTTATGGGAGAAAAAGCCACAAACTACACTTATGAGCTCTTAAGATTTCCAACTAATCCTTGCTTAGCATCTAACTCATAATTAACTCTATCATTTCTTGTTCTTCGCAAATTTAAAATCTTTAATAAAAAGATCCGCAATTCGCATTTTAAAGCTTGCTGTAGAAAAGATTAGCAAAAGCTATAGTTTATAACGGTTAAGGGACAAAGCTAGAGCTCAACACGCTCAATCGAGTCAAAATTTAATCTTATTCTACCTAGCAAGAAAGTCAAACATTGTGACAAAACACTTATTTTATTTTTGTAATTTTTTAATTTTTTTTTGCATAAAATCACAATATATTTTTTTAATTTTGGTGGTAAAAACAGGATTACGTGAAAATAACGACTGCAGGCACAATCAAATCGATAGATTCCCCCATACTAGAACTAAACATTGTCCTCAATGTTTTAAGAAGGGTCTCTACGCAAATCTAAAGCTGTTTATTAATTATGCTAATAGATAAACGTTAGTCGATAAGATTTAGGATATTAGATTCCCGTAATCATGCTAAGGATGTAAAGATCGAGTGAACGAAGGGCAAAACCATGAGCACGAGAGTCTTCAAAATCCAAGGCAATCCTAGACATAAAACACAAGCCACAAAACATGAGAAAGGAAGAGGCGAGCCTCCTCATAACACACTTATTTATTGATACTACTATTAGGATAAGCATAGGTTGCCACCCACGAATCGCTTATCTTTGTTAACAGATTCTTGAGCCTAACTCGATCCCCCATACTTGAGCTGGTCAAGGAGGATAGAAATGGAGAAACGGAACATCCAAGATAGGAATGTTACCTCCATAAATCATCATCAATATTTTAGAAAAATTAGAAATGAGCTGGAAAGCTTTAAAGCCCCGATGAGATAAGAGATGAGGATATTTCTCCTCTTTTAAAGCAAGAATACTTGGATTGAAAACTTTGTCCTCATTTTCGGATGAAAATGGAAACAAAGTGTCAATCACTAGACAAAGAGAAAGGGTGGGTTGGGTGGGTAAAATTCTAGGCTTAAGAACATAACATTCAGAAATATCATCCACCACTTTTACAGTCAAAATTCCCATATCGGGCTCAACATCAAAGTAAATTCTATCATCATCTGGTGGTTTCGCAAGAGGACGAGGAGATGATGGATCATAATAACGATCAAAGTGAAATGACTAATTTTCAGGCAGTGAAAGGGAATCATTGTTAAGCAATTCTTCAAGAATATCCCCTTCTGAATCATAGTCGTCATTCTTAATACCCGGTGGTATCGAGTCATCCGGAGCAAGAAAAATATTAATCTCCTCCATAAGAGAGTCACTACCCTCAACGGGGATAGGAGATGGAGAGATAGACTCCATTACAGCATCAGGATTTTTAGAATTAAGTTCTTCTGAAGGTCGAGGAGAGGAATTATCATACAACAATTTCTCAACAAGACGAATTTCTTCCTCTGGATCAAAGTCGGCTTCATCAATTTTTGGGGAAATCAAATTGATATAAGCGAGTTCACCGAAGAACTCCTCGAGAAGAGAATCAAACATAGGAGAATAAACTATTGAAGTATCTCGATTAAGCAAAGATTCTATAAGATCAGACTTTGCATTAAAGTGATGCGGATCTATCTTAGTAGAAATGATTTCTTCATCAAAAAGAGGGTTTAAATAAATTTTGAAATTTTCCTTCGGAACGTCCTCATCAGAAAATAACTCGTCATCACTAGAGGTAGAATCGTCATAAAAATCAAAGAGAGGATTAGAAAAAGTCATAAAATCATCACAAACGGGCATATCATACTCACTTTTAATATCGGATAAATCTCACTCTTTACGGTGAGTTGTCTGATAGACCCCGCTTTTAGATAGACAACTATATTGTTTTACAACTTTGGGGTGAGAAACATGCATTATTTTACATTTGGACGCAAGTACCCTTTTTAAACATATTACGAGTTGGCTTTTTTTAAGTAGATTAAACCACACTATTGTCCCACCCTACACGTGACTGTCAATTGCTAGTTAGCGTGCGCGAATGTTTATGAATTGATCTATTGTGGGATTGACATCCCCACGTTACAGGTGAGTAGCGCTCATTCAGTTCGGAGGTACCTTGTGAAAATACGTAAACACGTATTCATGTCGCGAACAATTGGATGTTGCGGGTTGAAACATCTACATGGGACACATTAGTGCATTTAATTGAATACATATATGTCGAGCTTCCGGTGTCATGAACTTAGTGCACTCGTAATTACTTTTTGAGATATTGTATGTGTTACATGTCTTACATTTGAAATTTGTCGGTCCTTACTTTATACATTTACTAAACCTATTGTGAATTCACCAACTTTATGTTGACGTTTTTAAAGCATGTTTTTCTCAGGTCACAATAAGGTACGAGAAACCAGGATACATTGGTGTCATTCATTTTGGAGTAATAATTAACTATTAAGATTTGGGATGCATTTCATTTTGGAAATATTTGTAGTCTGAAATCTTTACTTTTCATTGATGAACTATTGAGCTTCGGCTATTGTACAAAACAAGTCTATTTAATCCAATGTTATCAATTTTTAAACGGACTCATGATATGAGGTCGTACTCTTATCTTGTGCTATTGATCTATGAAGTTAGACTCATTCCCCAACCATTATTCGCTGCGACCATTGTTTGGGGGTGTTACAGATTGCATCGAAGAGCCTAGGTTATAGAGAACCAGGTCAAATGTTGATTCTTGGACTATATAACCATTTTCAACATTTGCATCATACAAAAAGTTTTTCACGGGACACTACATCTAGTGTGTTGATTCGTTTGGTCTATGCTTTTATGATTTTCATGATAGGTTTATTATATGTTTTATATTTTATTACATACTATAATTAATATACTTATGTCTTATATAATATACTTTATGTAAGTTTACTTACCTCTCCTGCAGTTAGGTCTTTCTGCATCATCCGCTGTACCTTACACCTCTGTGTTACATGATTTTTTTTTCCCCTCCCCCGGGCACCAGGCAGAGTCTTCTAGGGAGCCGTTTTTACAGAGGACGGTATATGATGGAGTTAATCGCCTCGTGTCTTCGTATTATGGATTGATGGATCCCATGAAGCCATGTAGCCCCACCATCTCCCCCCCGGAGACTATGTGCCGGTCCTGAGTACCCACCATCACCCATTGAGATACCATTGTACCCGAGATGAGTAACCCGTCAGGAGTACTTAAGTACCTTAAGAGGATGAGGCCACCTAAGAAGGACCAGCCTCTCTACCCGCTGATGCTTCATCAAGTTATGCCCTATTCACCAGGCTATGTACCTGATACCGATCCAGAGGAGGATAGGTAGGGAGGAGGCTCGAGGGGGCATGCAGATTACCCTGCTGACGGAGGGGATGGAGATGATAAGCCTCCGATTTGTCACTGATTTGATGATGCTAATGACGCATGAGGAGCCCTTTTGATGGCGAGGATTGTGGACGAGGAGGAGGAGGAGCACCTAGCTCCGGCCGACTCTTCTGCTATACCTGCTGTTGACCCTGTTCCCTCAGCCGGGGATACAGAGGCATTTGAGACTGATGGCTGTCTTGCACCTACACCGAGTTGCACCTCAGATTAGGATCCCTTGGCCCAGGACACGTACTCCGGAGGGCACGGTGTGTGTCAGAACCTGAGACCACCGATTTCGCATCCATGGAGGCACTCGCATGTGCTGAGCATGCTGCCGCACCTACACCACACTACATGTTGTACCTTACCCATTAACCCCCATCCATCACACTCTACTACTAGCCTACTGATAAGGAGCTCCCATTGGGACTATAGGGCGAGACGGGATTCTTTATGAGGCTGCAGTTGCATCACAACACTCATTACTTTCCACATAGGACTTCCCCAGAGAGACTGATATAGTCCGACGACTGATTATGATCCGCTCGGGAAGATGTTGGCGTTGCTTTACTACTTCTACACACGCCTCTACGAGTTAACGTGATAGGGTGTGAGTTCAGCAGAGCTGGTGCCGACACCATATAATACAGGTCCAAGGAGATCTTAGTCCCCGCCAACGGTTGACAGTCTTGAGGGATGAGAATTGTAGGGAGGCCATGATTGGAGAGCTGATAGCGCTCTCCGAACCACGTGTATGGGTCACCAGAGAGTGAACAGAGCTTGATACTTACTGTTAGAACTCAGAGACTGAGAGTTCGAGGTACGATTTTGAGGTGGCATACGTGATGACCGGGCTTTACTTGGGAGCCCTAATTCTACACTACAACTATACAGAGAGAGGTGACACACACGCCGCAAGTTTGGCTTTTGTAGAGAGGTATTTCCATGCTCAATAGCCATGAACTAGTTCGGAGGAGAGCGAGTGCAGCATAGAGGCCATGTTGGACACTGGAAGGCACAGGTTGCACATTGATTGCTATACCAAATCCTACTTCAGACTAGTTGAATACGGCACTTGGACGTAGTATTGGACACTAGAGGCTAGAGACTCCCAGAGCCTCAGGTATGCACAAGATGAGACTGGCTAAGCAGCAGTTAGTGTCATGTCCTATTTGTAGCTTTCCTGTTATAGCCTATTATGTTTTAGGGTTACTCCAGCTAATTGTGCTGTAAGGGATTTTGTTTTTCATTTTTAGTCTAATCATTGTATGCGTGTTAAGTATTATGGGTGATTCCCAGCTACACAGCCTTAGGTCCTTATTTGTAGTTTTTGGTATTTCATTGTACTGAACATGTTGTAATATAGGACCATCATTTGTTATGTATTACTCGTGTTGTTGGTTATGAATGTTGATTTATTCTATGTCATTGTTGATTTCTCTCTTCAGTTGTATTATTTTACGTGAATTGTGATCTCATTTTAGTTATTATGCTAGATGTCACGTTCCGTTTAGGCTTGTTGTGAAAACCTGTCAGTGTATTATCAATCCTTGTGTGATTTGAAGAAATGTTTCCAACAAGAAGAGCCGCGGAGGGACAACACGACGCGAGCCGCGGCTCGCACCGCAACTCACTTTCCTACCACTCACTGTCCCCCACTGAGGTCTCAACTCCAAGCCTTAATTGATCGCAGGCGTTTGCTGCCTGCTCCTGCAGAGAACGCTTGAAGCAGATAGTAGAGATGGCGATATCAGCCATGGTTTCAGGAACCGGCGGGATAGGTAGACAAGTGCTAAACGAGAATGCACTTATACTGTACTTCTTGAAGTGCTCATAGACTATAAACTTCAAAGGCACCGAAGGAGTCGTTGGCCATGATCCAATGGGCATGAAAATGATGGAATCTGTTTTCATTATCAGCAACTGTGCTATTACAATCAGGTTAGTTTTGAGCTTGTGTACTCTCCAAGAAGGTGCCTTGACGTGGTTAGTACTCACACGTAAGGGGCTGTCGGAAGGAAGTTGCATATACTATGCCATGGACTGGCTTTGAAAAGGATGATAAAAGATAAAGTATTGCCCTTAGGTGCGAGATCATAAAAAGCTTGGGAAATATGAGTATTGGAAACCTGAAGGTAAGAAAGGTATGTAATTGATGATTACAATCACAGATTCCAATGAGTGGGCATCTCATGTGTGATTAGATATGTTCCCTTTGAGGAACAGCTAAAGGGAAGGTAGTGTCGGTGGTCTTCTTTCTCGACATGATTCATGGTGTGTTAAGGCATCAAGCCTCAGACAATGCAAGAGGCAAATTGAATTTGCTACTGAAATGATGGTACAAAAAGATGATCTCTGCAGCTGAAGCCAGAAGCAGAAAATAAGACGGAAACTTGAAGAATCTCCAAGGAATACACCCAAAACCGTACAACAACCATTTTTCAAAAGAAACATGTGGCCGGCTTACATGCTGGTGCCTGGAGATAGGAAGCCTTATGAGGAACCAAACTCTATGTACCATAGTGCATTATCATACGATTGGGCCATGTACCTCTAAAGTGCTTAACTGCAAAAAGGTTGGTCACTCG
This sequence comes from Tanacetum coccineum, assembly GCA_026074375.1. Classification (NCBI taxonomy): domain Eukaryota; kingdom Viridiplantae; phylum Streptophyta; class Magnoliopsida; order Asterales; family Asteraceae; genus Tanacetum; species Tanacetum coccineum. The sequence goes on from BQNB010039946.1 coordinate 18,108, forward strand.
GCCGTGATCTGTAAAGTTCGACCTATGCTAACTTTCAAAAACAACAACAACAACAACAAACGCAACAACAACAAAGCAACTAGACAAAACAACAATAGCAGAGGACCCAAGGGGAAAATCCCCGGGTTTCAGCTTGCTTTGTGTGTTGGAGTGCTAGGTCATACAGGAGTGACTGGCCCAAAGCTGAGAAGAATGGAATCAGTGAATTCGGACGATGGAATATGTGCTAGATGCTGTAGCTAAAGTGCGTTATGTTTCTCTTTTTTTGTGGGCTCTGCTGGAAGTGGAACACTTAACCCGATAACTCTAATGTTGTCACGGTACGTTCGCCTCTAAATATCTAGTTATGCTTCAATACTTATTTGGGCATGTGTCAGATAGTACTTTTTTTTTTTTTTTTTTTAGTTTATGAAGTTTCATATTACTACTTTTAGTACTTTGATTGATATCATCCCAACTACCATTAGACCATGGTGTATGATGTGAGTTAGCTGACGGTAGATTAATTTGGGTTAATACGCACTTATATCGGGGTTGCTCTCTATACTTTCTAAAATCACCATTCAACTATCGACTTGATGCCCGTAGAGATGGGTTAGTTTTGACGTCATTTCGCTATGGAGACTGGTTGTAGTGCTCTAATATTTTTTTTTTTTTCAATTGTTTCAGTGTAATCGTTTGTGATGAGACAGCTTGTTCGTGTTCCGCCTTTGGAGACAAGACTTTAATTTTCATTGGTGACGGATAGCAACAACGAGTCACGAGTCCCTGATGAAGAGATAACATCTTCTCGGTGTACGAAAGCACAAAAAGTATTTGCTGGAGGTATGTCCTATCTTTCTAGCACAGGTTACTATGGAAAGAGGGCGAAGACAGTGGTAAGGTAGAAAGCAACGTTGAAGATAGTTACCAAATAGTTCAAGACTTTCCTAGGTATTCCGAGGATTCTTGCGGGTATCCACCAACCGCAAGTTTGGAATTTGTTCATTGATCGGATTCCGTTTTGTTTGGACCTAGAGTTTGTTGGCGCAAGTAGTATCGGGCACCTTTTCGACTGGCCTCCATCCGACGATGAAGGAGTTTGTGTCCGGACCAGAGTGAAGGAACTTTCGACAAGGCTGTTGTATAGTACCCAGAGTCCTCTCCTTGGGGAGCTCGGTCTTTTTTGTCAAGAAGAAAGACGGATCTCATTTCAGGATGTTGCAGTTGTCTACCGGGAATTAGAATAGGCTGACGGTAAAAGAAACCATTTCCGGATTCCCAGGATTGATGATCTGTTTTCGATCATACAAGGATTCAAGTATCGAACTCAGTGGGATCGACCTGAGGTCGGGTTATCATCAACTAAGGGTCGTGAAGAAGATATTCCAAAGACGCATTGCTGAACTCGGTTTACAGACATTTTGAGTTTCATAGTCATGCGTTTGGTTTGACATAATGACACTGCTGTATTATGGATCTCATTGATTCGGGGTGTGCAAACCATACCTGGATAAATTCGTATTGTCTTATCGATGATTATTCTGATTTAACTCAATGAATAAGCAAGAGCATGCAGAGCACCTCAGTTAATCTTGAGATAGAGTTGCTTAAGAAGGAAACAGTTGTATGCCAAAATCTCTAAAATGCGATTTCTGGATCCTAAGTACAGTTCCTTGGTCACGGTGATCGGACAGTCAGGGTGTTCATGTTGGATCCTGCCGCAAGATTTGAATCTGTCAAGATTGGGCATTTCCGTAAATCTGCAGTACGGTGAATTGCCAATTTTTTGGGCTTAGAGGCTACTACCGAAGATTCAATTGAAGGTTACTCAAAGTTCGCTCAAGCCATATGACAAGCTGACTCATAAGAAGATCAAGTTTGAATGGTGTGTGACAAGCAGAATAGAAAGAGAGAAAGATGCAGCTTTTCAGATGAATAAAGCAGGAAAATTGTTTGTAGATGCACCGATTCTAGCGTTACACGAAGAAATGAATATCTTTGTCCGCTTAACTGTGATGCCTTTTCAATCAAAGGGCCGTTTGGGCTGCGTGTGACTAATGCAAAGGGGAAAAAGTGATTGCTTATGCATCACGAAACTAAAAGATGTCTATGTGAGAAAAATTACACCATCTTGATTTGGTAGTTAGGTGCTAGTAGTGTTTGCTCTAATGGATTTGGAGGCACTATCTGTAGGGATACAAGATGTTGTACAGTGTTTCACCGATCCACCAAAAGTTTGCTCAAACACTATCTTGACCTGAAGGACGTTAAACCTGAGACACAGCGCCGTTGGTTAGAATGCTTAGTGATTACGAATTGTGTTATCCGTTATCCCCAGGGAATAGCGAATGTCAAATAAAATGTGGTGAGACGCATTGAGCAGATGAAGGTAACTGGGTAAAGGTCATTACGGGTTAGGGCCTTAGCATGACTATAGGTTTGGATCTTCCAAGGATTTTGGATAGGTCATGATTGAGGCAGAAAACCAGAAAACCTTTAAGTCTGAAGATTGTTAGGCCAGTATTGTGATTGTGAAGAAACTCGAAAGGAACCAGAATAAGCCCAGGGAAGGGAGAAGTTGGAACCGCCAGTGCGGAGGAACTTGTGGTTATAAACTAGACAGAAGTTGGTTGCTCGTGCTATGGGACTGCTTAGGGCTATGATTATGCATTGAAGTCTCACATAGGCGAAGTTGATTATGTTCATCCGTGGTTCGATTATAAATGTACCTAAGTCATGAAGCATACTGTTACTGTTGGCCTAACATAAAGCTGACATGCTACCTTATGTTAGCAAGTGTTTGATCGTGTTTAGAGTCATATAGTTCACGAACACTCATAAAACCACTCTGGCTTAGACTGGTACAGAACTAGTCGATTCCTCAATGGGAAATGGGAGAATATTACTATGGACTTTGTCCACCAAAACTACCCAAGACGCAAAGTGGAACGACACGCATGTATGGGTAATTGTAGATCCGGACTCACTAAGTATGCACACTTTTTACCAGTATGAGAGAAACTGACCTACCCTATGGACATATTAGCAGAATCTTGTACCTGAAAGAAGTTGGTCACAATTGGCATGGGATACAGTTTTCGATCATTTTTATGATTCGTGACCCCCGGTTTGTGACATCAAAACTTATGGAGATCATGTTCATAGAAACGATGGGTACTCGTTGACATGACGTACGGCATACCTTCCAGGACTTGTATGGGCGCAAAGCGAGAAGGACCATTACAAACTCTTGGAAGATATGTTTCTGAGCTTGCGTGATTAGACTTTGGGAATGGTTGGAAGGACTACTTCACGCTGATTAAATTCTAGTTCATTACAACTTCAGTTCATGCTAGTATTGTAAAGCTGCCCATGCGAGGCAGAGCTATATGGTGCCGAAAGTGTCGGTCACCTGCTGTGTTGGCTCCGAGGTCGGAGAATCTCGGGTCTCACCCGCGTCCCGGACTTGTTCATGTAACATCGAGAAGTTGTCCAATTAAGCAGAGAATGCCAAGTTCTTGCTCGTGATCGCCAAAAGAGTTACGACGATTGTGAGCGGTTTAGCCTTTAGAGTTTCAGGGTGGCAATCGGTTATGTTGAAAGGTATCACCTTGGGAAAGTGGTAGTGGTTTTGGGAAATCGGGAAAAGTTGAACGTTGTGGTATATCGGTCCTTTTCATTGTGCTAGCCTAATAGTGGGAGACCATGCTTATAGACTCGAACTACCTACAGCTGTTAAGCAGGTTCATTAGCACAGTTTTCATGTATGCTATCTAAAGAAGTGTTTATTTCTGCGAGCCGTTGGCGGTTCGAGTTAGATGAAAATAACACTATTGATGATATAATCTCCATCTTTGTGGTAGGATTACCAGTGGAAATCTTGGAGCGTGAGATTCAAGAGAATAGTTAAGACAATGTCGTAATTCCATTCATATAAGTTTCGATGGATATCCAAGAGATGGTCCTTGGTTCACGTCGGGAACGCAGATGATCAGTTCCGAAGTAAAGTATCCGCACCTCTCACAAAACCACACCCTCGAAGAATGTTGCATCTTGAGCCTTGGGACAAGGCTCTACCTATCATCGGGTGGAGACTGTACACGATTTTTGCATCAATTTTTCAGGTTATTTTTCTACTTTAGTAAATTCCAATTATTGATTTTTATGTTTACGCGCAGTTCGCTGCTTTAATTATTAATCTAATAGTTAAATCGCAGTTAAATAAATTCAATGATCAATGTAAACGGACACCAAACAATATTATAGTAGTTGCATCAAGCATCGCGTGTTATATGTTTATTAGGTAGTATAATTTATAATTTTCATAAATAAAAAAAAAAAAAATTTTGTATTTTTGTTGGGTAACGGTAAAATCTTACGTTTTCGCCAATAATATTACTTTTCGGTCGTACCCGGAGCACCTTTTTTAAGCCTATTACCACATTAAACATAATACCCACGTTTATACCAATACTCAGAATAATGTTTATTTTTATCCCGCAACATATACCTCACATAGAACCAGACAGGAGCTTCTATGCCATGGAAATTAAAACGCAATTTAAGCCATGTTATGTATAACTATAACTAGAAGTACCTTACACCTTTTGTTTTATTAACCTTGGTACAATGTTTCTTGTCATTGGCTATGTCACAATGTACTTCCCCACTTTTCTAGGCCTGTGAGATGATGCATAGGGAGGAGGAGATGGTTTTGGAACCTTTGTACTTTACCTATTTTCCAAGACTCATGGTTTGTTTTAAGTGGTTTATGGATTTGCAAAGCTATATGAAGAAGGGAAGTAGGTTCACATTTCCGACTCTTATACATTCCTATACAGCTAAGACAACCCAAGAACTCCCCTTATATTTCACTCTAAAAACCCACTCGGCATTCAGAGATAGCAATTTGGGTTTCATTGTACTTTTTACAACAAGGTATTCTATGCATGTTCAAGTGTTTTAATCTAAGGTTACCTAAGTCTATTCAAGGGATGTTGGGAAGCTTGGATTAGGGTTTTAAACAAGGATTTATGCATGAAAACATAGTATTTTTTTTAGGGTCTTTCTTGATTAGGTGTTTGATTGTGAAGGCTTCGATGGGGATGTTTACATCTCGTGTTCATGCATCGCCTGATGGATTCCTTTTAAGGTCTATTTAAAGTTTTCAATACTGTTTATTAATTTTTCCTACTCGTTTACATATTGTTGCATTAGTTAATCACACCTAGTTTTATTTAAAGTTATATAAAGTATGTGATGATGTTATATGGACAAAGGGTACATGGACATTTATGACGGACTATAATTATATGTGGAATATACGGTAAAACACTTGGAAAAATAAATGGTGCAATGGATCCTTAAGTAAAAAATTAAGTTGACAAAACTAACTTTTTTAAGTGAAGAAAACCTCTAATTTTAAATAATTAGCTACTGTTGTAATTCGAAATTGGAAATCATTTATGTTTTTTATTTTATAAAAAAATAGTGTCTTTATTAGGATCGTGAGATGTAAGGAACTCGAAAACGGAATTTATACCGATTAAGTTACGTAAATTTACAAGTTATATTTACTTAACTTTATAACAAATAATTGATTGATCTGTGATGAACGCAGTAAAAGTTACTATTGTCCATCAGGGGTATAAATTGTTTTTAAATATAATATTTTGATAATTTTTCCTTAATACGAAACCACAGACATAGTAGACTCGGAAAAACGGAATTATAAAGATTTAGTTTACGTAGTTTACAGAAAAATATATATATGTAATTCTATAAAAATATTTTATATAAACTGATTTTGAAATAGTAAAGAAGAAGCTATTGTTTCATCAGTGGTTTAAATTTTTATAAGATTTAATAGTTTTGATAAATTTGTGCTTTTTATTCGCTGTAATCCACGGACATAAGGATCTCGAGAAACGGTAACTATAACGAGACGAATTTATGATTTAATTATTGCTAAAATTAATTAGTTTTATAAAAAAAGTTTTAATAAAACTGTGATTTGAATATAAAAGGATGTTCATCAATGGGTGTTGTTAAAGACTTGATATAAATATGTTTTTATTTGGATAATTGCATGTAATACGGAAGACGTGGACATAAGAAACGTATAAAACGGGGTTGTTACGTGTTGTGTGTTCAAGTCGAGAAACGTAAGATATGAATTTTAAAACTCTGAGCGCTATTACTTATATTTTTATATAAATTTTGATAAAAATAATTTAGTTTTAATTATTAATAGATATCATTATTAAATCTATTATTTTTACCAAACGATGCATTTATAAACGGAAAGTAATATTTTCTTCACGGACACAAGTACATCACGCTTTTATTTTACAATAGTACTGAGTTAATTTGTTTTTAACTGTTTTAATGTAACTTATTAAAAACTCATAGGTTGGTGGTGTTTAGCTTATGCAATATGTGAATGGTTTAGTTTACATAGAATATACATTTACTCATACGGACCTATATTTAATTAGTTGCTTTCAAAATTGCCGACGGCGATTCATATTGATTGTTTAGATGAATCAATCTATTCACGTTTCGGTGAGTTCATGCCCGCTTTTATACCAACTATTTATTGGTTTTGTAGCAACTTTGTGTGGGTGAGAAACATCGCATGTGTTTTTAAATGTTGGAGCAATGTACTTCTTTTAAACGATTTTAGAGTTTGGCCTAAGTAGCTAAACCCACCTATTTCCCACTCATGAGTTACTGTCTATTGGCTAGTTGAGCTGATGCGGCGTAATGGTATGAATAATCTATTTGGGATTCTGACTTATCCCCGTTCGGAGGTGTAGTAGAGCGTCATCAGTTTTCGGGATTTTTGGTACCGTTCAACGAACGTAGTTATAAATGTCGGAACAAGTTTCTGTGATGTTGCGGGTTGAAACATCGTACATGGGCACATTTAGTGCATTTAAATTGCACTACATAAATGGCGAGCTTTCGGCTGTCATGAACTTAAGTGCACTCGTAATTACGTTTTTGAGATATTGTATGTGTTACTTGTCTTACATTGTGAAATCTTGTGGTCCTATTTATACAATTTTACGTATAAACTACGTGAAGTCCTTTTCACCAAACTTTATGTTGACGTTTTTTAAGATAGCATGTTTTTCTCAGGTTCATAAGGGACAAGAAACATGGATACATAGGTGGTCATCATTTTGGCAGTCATTACGTATAAAGATTTGGATGCATTTACTTTCTTATGGACATATTTGTTATGTCTTGAATATCTTTTATCCTATTTCATGGAGGAACTATTTGAGCTTCGGCTTTTGTAACACAACAAGTCTATTTAGAATCCAAGTATCAATTATAAACGACTCATATAGAGGTCGTTCTCTGTATCTTGTGCTATCTGATCTATGAATGTAACATTCCCAACCCATATTCTCCGTTGCGGACCATATTTGGGGGTGTTTACATCACTCCAATCAAAACCTACCAACATCATATAGCACAACATTGCCTTTAAAGACGTTGTCTTGTCATTGTTTCCGTGCTTCCCTGGTGTTTTTGTCTTTTGATTTCTGAACTAACCTTCCTTGCTTTCTTGGTTGCTCTGCCACTCCTTGCAAATGTGTCCCCAGACTTATGACTAATGTAACAATCCACCATTGATTGTCTTTTCAGCATAATCATTTAGCATTATATTGATGAAAATATTCTTGCTCCGTCGTCCGCTCTGATTACAGTACTTCTTTGCTCTCACACTTAGCAAAGAAAGCTTCCACTTTAGATCCATTGCTTCCATATCATCTTCGTGAATTTGCTCTAAGTCTTGGTGTAGGACATTAGAACCATTAGGATTTTCAACCATGAAAACATACATAGTATTATCATTGACACTTGCAGTACAAACTTGTGGACTGGGAGCATTAACACTAGGGCTAGCATCACTAACTTGTGGATAAGCAGTGTTAGCATCATTGGTACTGCTAGAGCTTGGTGTAGTCATGAAGGCACATGTTCGTGACACCACTTAGATTGTACCAAAAGTTATCTTTACTTTTGTTCTACAATTTTAGATATTGTTGTACTAATAATCTATACTCATAGTCTCAACCTCAAGCTTATTACATCCAAACAACTACATGAGTTGTTTTACCACTCAGGCGGTAAGCTGCTTAAAAATTTTTATGTTTAAAGTACTTCATTGGGTAATGGATCACACCCAAGATTGCATAGTGACTCTACTGACTATCTTCTGAAGTCGCTATTTATAAGTTAGAGTCAAGTGACTCTGCTCATTGTTGCACTGAGAATTCCTCATACTGTTGCTTCAAGAGAGTTTTTGAGTTTTCTGATTGCTGCATTACTTACTGAATCTTGTTTGTTAATGGCGTAGCATAACATACGATTTAAGCATCTTGGAGATACTCGTGATATGTGTTGTTAATGTTCTTTGGGATGTGCCCATCGGTAGTAACGCAAACCCCTAGATTTAACATCTATGTCGCTTTTTATTTGTCTTCTCTTATCTGCAGTCGGCATGGTGTAGAACATCTTTGTCATGTGTTATGTCACATTTTACCTGTGATGTATGAGGTTCTGAAACCACATTGATTTCACATTTTTTTATCACTTCCATGAGTGCATTGTCTGGGATCTCTGGATGTAATGCGATTTATCACTTCCCAGAGTGCATAGTCTTGGATCTGGAAGTACTGCTTAATCCTAATAACCCACATCTCATACTCACCCAATTTGAGTATGGGAAGCTTTGCAGTAGGACCACTATTTGTAGATTCAAGCTCCATGTCTTTTAAATCAAAGTTTCTCAAAGCAAAGCTCTGATACCATTTGTTGATCCCAATCCTAGATCGATTCCTTAGGTTGTCTAAGATTAAATTACCTTGGATAAATCCAAAATAACTTGTTGTAGAAACTTTGTATGTATATTAAAGTGTATGCGGAATCTACACCTTAATACCCTAGAAGTATTATCAATGAAACAGTAATAATGAATGAACACAAGATGTAACAAAACGCTCTAATATTATTAGATCAATAATACGAGTACTTTTCACTTAGTACTAGGGTTACAACCTTGAAGCTTTTCTCTTAATCGACTTCTATGATGTGATTGTGTGCTCTAAAGTCCTCTCTCAACTAATGCCCTAGAGCTTTCTTTTATAGACTAAGGAGTCCTAGTCGGCTTACAATACATTCCTATGATATCTCAATCTTTTCTAAACATAAACGTAATCTTCTAAATAAATACATTATGTATATCTTGTATATAAATATCTCAATACTTATCTTTACACGTATTCTTGTTCTCTAAACAAACTTTATCTCTTTAAGTCGTCTTTATCCTCTTGACAGTAGAAAGTCTTCACACAATTGTAATCCTTCCACCAGCAACACTAATAAACATAAGCAGTAGTAACATTAGTACCAGCAGTACTAATATACACTAACAGTAGTAACTTGTACTCGCAGTCTTAACTTTTACTACTAGCAGCACTAACTACTTAGCTTATATTTTAGTCTTCAACACTGAGCAGTCTTAACTTCAACTAACAGCAGTAACTTTATGCTATCAGTACTAAATTATATTAACAGTAGTAACTAGCAGTGGTAACATTATACTACCAGTACTAACCACTTAGCATAATTTCCATTATGTACATGAGCAGCAATAACTTCTAAGAATCCATAAAGTCTTTTAAGTCCCATATGCTATGTGGCGTTGATAGAATTCCGAATCAGACCAGAACCCTTTGCAGAAGATTTGGATTAAGCAAGAAACGATTTTATATGGATATGGCTCCATAATCAAGCTCTGATGATGGTGTTAGTCGGGTTTTTTCTTTTTTTCTCCTTACGGAAACAATCGTTAACTTTGACAGTTCGACGTTCTTGTTATATTTCTACTTTAAAGACGTTTATATCGTTAAGTCAAACGAGTGTTATTCTTGTAGTTTTTAGTGAGCGGCTCACGCGCGCGAAGTTCATGTAACTAGTTAATTTTTACAAAATTTAGCTAGATTTTTTTAATTTTGGCATAATTGAACCTTATTAGCATCTTATTTCTAAAAAAGAAATAAGGCTATGCTAGTACCACGGAATTGATTATGATGAAACTTATGCTCCTGTAGCTAGATTAGAGTCCATTAGGACTTTATTAGCCTATGCTTATGCCTTAGATTTTAAATTATTCCAAATGGACATAAAAAGTGCATTCCTAAATGGTTTTATCAATAAGGAGGTATACATGGCACAACCTCCGATATTCATTGATTTTAAAAAACCTAATCATGTTTATAATCTCAAGAAAGCTTTATATGGTCTTAAACAAGTTCCTAAAGCTTGGTACGATAGATTAAAAGCTTTTCTTATTAAACATGAATATAACATGGGAATGGTAGATAACACACTTTTTACAAAGAAGAAAGGTTCAAATCTTATCATTGTTCAAATATATGTCAACTACATTATATTTGGTTCAACTTGTCAAGAGTTGTGTGATGACTTTGCCAAAATCATGCACGATGAGTTTGAAATGAGTATGATGGGAGAACTAAACTTCTTCCTTGGATTACAAATAAAACAAAGGGAAGATGGCATCTTCTTTAATCAATTTAAATATATTAAAGAAATGCTTAAGAAGTTTGCCTTAGAAGATTCTAAACCAATGAAAACTCCCATGTCCTCGGATACTAAACTCACAAAGGATGAAGAGTGTGAGTCCGTAGATAGCACTAAGTATAGATGCATGATTGGTAGTTTATTATATTTAACGACAATTAGGCCCGATATCATGTTTAGTATCTGCCTTTGTGCACGCTTCTAAGAGGATCCCAAAAGCTCTCATCTTGAAGAGGTTAAGCGTATCTTCCGATACATTAGAGGCACTACCCACTTAGGATTATTTTATCCTAAAGGGACTGACATAGAAACCGTAGTATATGCCGACTCTGATCATGTGGGAGATTATGTGGACCAAAAAAGCGCTAGTGGTATTTTTACGTTCATAGGATGTTGTCTAACATCGTGGTTCTCGAAGAAACAAACCGCTCTTGCTATATCCACGACCGAAGCCGAATATGTAAGCGCCGGAAAGGCATGTCAACAAGCACTATAGATGAAACAAGCTCTTATCGACTATGACATTCACTCGACGAAGTTCTGACTATGTGCAACAACAAAGGCGCGATTGACTTAAGCAAAAACCCTGTGCAACACTCGTAGACGAAACACATAGAAATACATCACCATTTACTTCGGGACAATGTCCAAAAAGGAAACATCTCCATCGAAAAAGTCTCGTCTGAAGATAATATCGCCGACATTCTTACTAAACCTCTCAAACACGAATCGTTAAATTATCTTCGTCTAGGTCTAAGAATGATGGAACACATTCTGTAAATCATTCTCTTCTTTTCTTATAGTCTCGATTCTAGTCTATGTTCCATTCCATGTGCCATGACAACTTAATTGCTTCATCCGAAGTAAATTAAGTATTTTTTAATTAGTGAAATGCAAATTAAAACGACACTCCTTTTATTAATACAAATAATGTCTAAAAACGTTATTTATATTTTTCGACCTCTCAATGTTTTGATAATAACAAAATGTAAAAACGTTTACGATAAAAATAAACGTTTATAAATTACTAATCATAAAATTCTATTTCTAAGATTAATCACTTAAGGTATGAATAAACAAATCATTAAACATGATTAGTGATCAAGAAAATATTTTTTCTTAAACCTTACATTTCTACAAAAGTGTTTTTATAAAAATATAAAAACAAAATATTTATTCATAAAAGAAATGTTTTATTAAAACATTAAATTTGAAATCAGATTTTCCCCCCAAAATGGAAGGTTCCAAAACAGATAACACCTTCCCCACAAAAAGACAAAAAGAGGAGCGTACTCTACGGCGGCCCCCTTATAGGCCTGGCGGCCCCCTTATATATTAGGGACCGCCGGGACCGCCGCCAGCATAACGGCTCTTTTTTGTCTTCTATAAATACTGGGCCACCCCATCTGAAAAACAGAACCTCTTGCCACGAATTTTCTCAGATCTACTTTTCTCTCTTCTTTCTTTCTTTCTAAAACACATATCTTGATCACTAACATACCTTGATCTTGTTTCAAGTGATTAATTCTTTCTTCCTCCCTTCTTCTTCTAATCAAGTGCAAGAGAAGAACAATCGTATTCTTCTACATACGAATTGTTATCAAGTGATCTCTCTCTTCCTCCTCAAGATCACAAATCTTCATTATATTTACTTTGTGTTGTTGTGTAAATTGGATTGTGTGTAGATCTAATAGTGTAAATTGTGTATTGGTGTGATTTGGATTGTGTGCCAATCCAAGGGTATATATCTTGTGAGTGTATAAAGACTTAGTGAAGTCTTAGATTAGTTCTAGCTAAGATTAGGACTCGACATCTAGCTTAGTGTCGGAAAAGAAAGTAAGCGACGTGTAAACGGTTTTCTCCGCCTAAAGGGAGCTTGTTGACATAGTGAAATCTCGAGTGGAGTACTCGAGGAGTGGAGTAGGAACGAAGAGGTGCTTCGTAGCCGAACCACTATAAATCTTGGTGTCTTGGTTTGATCGTTTCTTTCTCTATCTCTCCATATTGTTATTGTTTACTTAGTTCATTACATTAGATAGTTTAATTGTGATTCATATTGTTGATTGATTGATATACAACTCGAATCAAACAATTTTCTAAGCAAAGTTTTAAAACGGGCAATTAACCGGTAAACTATTCAACCCCCCTTCTAGTTTCCTACACTTTTTACACACTCGCGTTTCCCTATACATCTATGCCAATTTAATATCTTATGGCTAGTTTTATAAAGCCTAACGTGCACATCCATCACAAGAAGCAACATTAAAAGGATCTACAAACTAAGTTTCATGCAATCATAAGTAAATACTAATAGATCTAGCCTTGCATGGTAAATAAAAAAGAAGAGCAAGAATCTATCACAAAACACATAGACATATTAAGTGATAAGGGATAAATGAACTTCACTTGATTAAATCATGCAGTTGAGGCTGTTACTAGAGGGTTATCGTCTTCTAAAACTAGGGTTCGTCTCCCAAAAGTTACACACTAAAAACCCTAAAACGAGTTTGTATATATAGAGATCAGACCGCGACGGCGTCACAAAATTCCTAATATCGTTGTTTCGATGAAGCTTCTAGGGTATTTTGACGTCGTCGTGATACTCCTGATGTCGTCTTGATCAAGTTCTGACACTGTCGCAAGAGTTGGCGACGCCGTCTCCACCATCTGAATGATTGTTTCTTCAAGAGATTTGGTGTTGAGTCATAGTCTTGTCTGTTTCTTCTCCAAATGAGCCCAAGTCACGTGTATTTCCTCCAAAAGCCATCTTAGTGCTAAAAACACAAAAACAAACGATTAAGCATATAATCTGGGCATATTTGCATGATTTCGAGGGTTAAATGACCCTAAAAATGTATAAAATGACACCTCATCACCCACTATGCCCATTATCATGAACCGTTAATTACCTTTGTGTAAGCACAAATGTCGTAAATAGATCTATTGGGGATTGGCATCCTCGTCCGAGTAAGTAGCGCTTACTTGACCGACTGTACTAGTCAAACAACGTATATCATTTGGGATCTCTAGGTGGTCTCGGGTTAGACACCTACACGGGCAATTTCACCTGCTTTGATTTGACATACACATTTGTTGTAGCTTTTGATGTCATGAGCTAAATGCAAATCGTATAATTACTTTTGTGATATTGTTGTGTTGTTGCGTTAGTCATACACTTTAAAATAGTGTGGTCTACCACTTAATCGCTTTACTTTAAAACCTATGAACTCAAGTGTTGTTGCACTTTTAGAATGTATTCCCAGGTGCTTAACGTATGAGGGATTAGTTGAAGTGTTTTGGAGTCTTCATGCATCTTGGCTTCATTTCAAGAAGATTTTATCTTAAATACTCATTGATGTTATCAAACTTATCTTTTGCTTCTGCTATGACTTTGAATATTTTCAATCTATGTAAAACTTTATTTCCTTTAAATTAATTCAACGATGTATTTTTCTAAAACTTCCATTTAGTGGTCGTTCTTTTGTATCTTGTGCTTACGTATTATGAAGTCACCACCCCTGGTTACCTATTCTGCTGTGACATATTTTAGGAGTGTGACAGTAAAGTTCTTACAAATAGAATAAAGCTTGTACTTGGAATGTTAGTGAGCTGCAACCAAAGTGCATTTATCCTAGGAAGGCACATTCAAGACAATATTATGATAACTCAGGAAATCATGAAAAGGGTATAATAGAAAGGTTGGATCAAGAAGAGTGGCTTTTAAAATTGACATTTAGAAAGCCTATGATATAGTTAATTGGAATTTCTTGAAGATAATTTGCTCTGTGTATTTGTGTTTTGTGTGTGCAGGTACGGATATATCAAAAATCACAAGAAAACAGTCAAAAACAGGCAAGCACGGACACGAGAACGGAAGAGTGTACAAAAGCCGAAAGCCAAAGCCAAAAAAAGTCAAATCTATAGTCAACTCCAGTCAATCTTGGTCAACTAAAGTCAACAAGACCCAAAGTGTTTCAAAATAACCCCTCAACTTTCAAAAAAATCCATAAATGGTCCCTAAGCCCAAATGGGCCACACCCGGATATAAAAGCCCAATCCCTTAGCCCAATAGCCTTTTATAAACCAACAAGGACTAATTGCCAAATTAGCTAAAATCTCATTGGTATACTACACCATTTATAAAAAAAGACGAAGGACTCAAATTACCAGTACCTCAAAGTTCAAACTTGTATTTTACCTGTTTTCAGTTATAAAAAAAGGCTCCAAAGGGTGTACTGTTCATTCGTGCTTATTCAAAAATTACCCCCCAAGGTTTTTTTAAAACGATAGGGCAAATGCAAATTAAGGGTTCTATTGGTCAATTCAAGGGCTCTACAACGAAATGGCAAGGACAAAGTTGTCATATCAAAGGCTCTCATTAGCTAACCTTCAAGCAAAGCCACGTGGAAGATGAAGAAGCACAAGGGAATTGTTGATTTTTGCATACAATCATCTGTAAACAAGCTACATAAGCAATTGCACAGATTGCCACGCTGGCAATCCTGTGTGATCCCAAGACTTGATCCAAATTACGGGAATGATCATCAATTCCCCAATGATTTATTGAAGAATGGCCAAGAGTTTGGCTAGCGCTGTGTCTTATGATTTTGGACCTAGAAGGTTCTTGGAGATGCTTTAAATTGACCTCTATCATACACAGTTAGGGAGATCCTTTTTTATCTTAGTATCTTTTAGATTGAGTTTTAAGTTTTAGTTAATGTAAGTTATAATCAAATTGATTTTTTAATTTCCTTTTTAATGTAATGGTAATCGCTTTTTAGTTAATGAAATTCTGTTTTACAATTGTCTAAGCTTTCTTTTTTTGCTCTCATTTGTTTTATCATGTTAAGGCTAATAAATCAGTAAGCTCATATTAGTTTATCCAAGTCTATAGCTTGGATTTAAGTCTTAATTCAGTCCTAAATCATACTAAATATCTAAAGATCAGTTTTAAATTACTTTACCTTGACTTTGCGATTCAAGACTTATGAAAGGGAGGTTCAATGGTGGAAGGCACATACCTTGGATTATACTTGCTTATCTTTTTGATACGCTAGAGCTTGCAGCTGTTTTTAAATTGAATTTTAAGCTTCGGTTTAGTGAAGCATAGTGTGAGTTTCCTTTTTAAATTCCTAGTTTTCTCTTCATTTTTTAAGCTTATTAGTACGTCTACCTGCTTCTTTAATTGCTATCTTTCTAGTTTAATGCTTATTTGAGCGTTATCCATGTTTGATTGTGCTTATGCTTGTCATTTCTATCTGTTTTAAAGTCTATGCATTAGATCTTTAATTTTCTTTGAATTTGCTCTGTTTGAATCTTTGTATTAGCTAATTTTCAATAATTGTCCTTAGTTTTGTTGTTTGGCTTATTTGTATTATTTAAATAAGCTTTTCAATAGGATGATTATAGCTTCTTGATATCTAGGTATCAAGATTTTATTAGCTGGATTTGAATTGCTCAAGTTTTAAGAATTTGTAAAGACTTAAGGGGTGTTTGGTTTTTTTTTAAGCCTTTTGACCTTTTTAAAAGTCAAAGGAATTTGTGCAATTTGTTTAAGTAAGCTTTAACATCATATTTGATAAGGATGTGAACAAGTTTTTGAGGTTTTAGTTTAGGCTTTATATCATTTATAGTGCTTATTAGCAAGATATTGTGCACTAGGGGAGCATATTTGCTTTTCTTTTTGCATGTTTTAAATTTTAATCCAGCCTCTCAAGGCTTCGATGTTGCTTGGCTTTGTGTTCTAACACTCTGATTGAGTGTGTTTAGTGCAGGGTTAACACATCTTGGTTACCTGCAAGTTTCATTTGTGCTCAATTGCTTAACCACTTCAGCTTCAGGTAGTAAACACTGTTTAATATCTGCTGAACTTTTGGTTCATTTTTAGGTAAGTATTTCTAGGTTTTAGGATCTAAAACTTCACCAGTAGCTTATAGTTAGTTATGAGTTGTAGACTAGATTAAGTCTTAGTTTTCATTTCTAAACTAATTTGTTAAGTACATGTAGCCTTAAAGTTCACACAAAAATTCCAAAAAGCCAAAAAATCATAGTAGTAGATTGTTTAGACTTTCAATCATGATATATAAAAAAGTTTTCTATCATTCATTAGTGTTTCTAGGGTTTTAGCTTTTCATTTCTAGTTAGTAGACATCTTATAACTATCTAGAACACTTTCCTTTTTTAAAAATTGAGATTTAATTGAGCTTAATATAACTGTTTTAAGTAAAATAGAGACCAAACACTCATCTTTCTGTCACAGTTTTGATAAGCTGTTTGAAGAGCTTATTAGTTTGTTTTAGATTTATGTCACTTTTATTAAATATTGCTTATTTTTTTGTATCCTTATAAAGATTCCAATATTTAGTTTTTCGTTAAAAAGTGTAAAAAATTAAAAGAGCAAAGAGTCGGGGTTTTTTGCCTGCTTGAAACCCTAATCCTCTAGCTCTATATGCCCAACGTGTTAACCATGTGTGCTACAATAGCTCATCCGTGAGCTATTGTACACATTTCATATTTACCCTTTGTTTGGCCCTTAAGCTTATAAGCACTTCGAGCTGTTTAAGCTTATCTAGGGGCTTATCCGTTTAGCTTTTTGGACTTTTCTTATTTTTCTCTTATAGCTGTTAGGATTTATGATTTATCCTGAATTTTTTGTATTTTTCCATTAAGTAGTTTAATTTTAATCATTTTTTTAAGTTCTTAATTTCAAAAAATACATAAAAAATAGAAAAAAGTTTTATAAAAATTCAAAAAATAGTTTTTAGATTTATAAAAAATAGCTTTAGGTTTACATTCAGTTAAATCATTTTCACCACTTTTAGATTTTAATTTTCATTTTTAAGCTTTAATTTTTAATTTTAAAAATAGTTTTTTAACTGTAAAATGAGTTAAAAAATAGTTTTTCTAAGTTTATTGTTATTTTAGATTTGTCATAAGTTTAAAAATAATTTTTTCAAATTTTTTTAGTACTTTAATTTAATATTTTTAGAGTTTTAATTAGTTTAAATTATTTAGTTTTTAATTCATAATAAATTCATAAATTAATCAAAAAAATGTTTTTCTTTTTCCTAAAATTTTCTTTTGTTCTATTTTAGGTTTAGAAATTTAGTTTACATTTTTAGGAATTAATTTTAGTCTATTTGCTTAATCGTCGTGTTTTATTTGTTGCCCGTATTTGTTTAATAGTTTAATTGCCTTTAATTGTTCAATTTTAATTGTTGCATTTTATTTAGTAGATATAGATTATCAAAAATATCTTTGCTTTATTCAAATCAGAATCCAAGCTTAAACAAGGTTTCAATTTCACTAGTCGTTGGGGAAACGACCCGGGTGATCATTCTTACCCGGTGTTAGATTAGTAACTTATAGTTTATTTTATATATATTTTTGAGAGTGAATTTTCCTTAGGGAATTTTCTTAATTGCTCTTGTTGAATAATATTTTATATCGTATTCTATTGTGTATATAAAACCTCTATCAAGTTTTTGGCGCCGTTGTCGGGGACTAGTGTTTAAGATTCCTTCGTTTTTAGTTTATTTGGTTTGAAGATCCTTTCACCCTCGAAAGTTTCATACTTGTTTTATAATTCAAAAATTCAAAAAAAAAATTATAAAATATAAAAAGTAAAATATATTTTCCTTTTCTTTTTTAGGTTTAAGTAAATAAGATAAAAAGAATTAAAATAAATAAAAAATTTAAAAAAAATATCTTTTTAATTAAGAAATAAAAAGGACACCAATTGGTTTTAAAATACCAAATTATATTACTCTAACGGATGGTTATTATTTCATTAATCAATTCCTGTATGTGAACTTGTTGGTTCCCAAATCGAACTAAAGATTTAACACTTGCCATTTGTGTCTCTTCGATAAGTACGGTGCTCACCTTGAAAAGAAATTTTTTGAGAGCTACCGTGGAAAGTAGTTGATTATTTGGTTTAAGTCTCTTCCGTGTAAACGTTAAAATTCATTGTTAATAAAAAAAGAAGAAAAAAATTTTATGTAAAGTTTTGCTTTTTGTTTTTTAGTTTTTCTTTTTATGCGCGATCGGTTCGCAATCTCGAAGTCGTCCTGTTCAACAACAAACTCCTCGGTTTGTTGTTGAAAATTTTGGTTTTAGAATGAAAATTGTCGGATCAAAACATTGTGTGCTATGGACCCGACATGGCGTAAAGTGGCCCATATGTTTTACATGCTCCCATAGAGGGATCACGAAGATGCCAATAGTTGTTCCACCGATCTGATAATGCAAACAATTTCGAGTTAAACAACTTTAATCGTCTTATGCAAGCAATAAGTTTCGGGTTAGACATGACCTCACAATCACCTTCGATTTTTTTCAACTTAGTCTCTTCAACGTTTTAGACTTCCCGAGTTTGTTCCGACACTTCGATTAAGCTTTTGCTTTTTCCTTTTTCTCTTAGAAAGGGGAAGCCGAGATTGGTTAGAACAAGGAAACCCTCCCTAGTATCAATTCTCACATGGGACGACCTTGTTGCAAAATTCATAAATCAGATATAAAAGAAATGTTGGATCAAGAAGAGTGGCTTTCAAAATTGACATTCAGAAAGCCTGTGATATAGTTAATTGGAATTTCTTGAAGAGGACTCTTGAGGAATTTGGATTCCATGAAACAAATGATTCAATGGGTTATGTAATGTGTTACTATAACAACTTTTACTCTAAATGTGAATGGGGATAATATTGTATACTTCAAGAGTGGTAGAGGCCTTAGATAAGGGAATCCTATCTCCACATATTTTTCCACCTTGATTATGGAAGTATCCTCTCTTATGGTACAAAGACAAATTGATAAGGAACCTAATTTTCAGTATCATTTTGGATGTAAAGCTATTAAGCTATCTCAAGTTTGTTTTATAGATGATTTGTTAGTTATGTGTCATGGAGATGAAACTTATGTGAGAGTTATTAAGAAAGCTTTGATGAATTTAGTGCATGTTCTAGGTTGCTTCCAAATAACTCTAAGAGTACTGTATTTTTTGGTAGCCTAAGTGAGGAAGAAATGAATGATATTACTCTTGTGCTCCCTTTTGTAACTAGTAAGCTTTTTCACACCCCGTAAATTTTAGGTTTTTATTTTAAACATTTCCGATCATTATTTTTGACTTTTATACGTTACGTTTGAATCTAGTAATTTTCCGGAAAGTTGTCCTGCGTAAAACTGAAAATCGTTGTCGGATGCGTTTCGACTTCGGACTTGGATTGGTCTACGTGTTATATACATTATTTTATCATTTTAAAGTGTTACGTAGGTCACATTCACTTTCGTTTGCGATTTATACGTTTTTCGCGTACGTCGTACGATTTTAGCATTTTAGGTCAAACGGAGATCCAAAAACCCGCAATCTTTTCGTGTAAACTTTAGTTATCATATATCTCGGGTTTAGAAGTCAAAAATTTTGTGGTCACCCCTCCCCCATGCTCAAAACCTACGCATACACATACATTTAATTAAATATCATGGAATCTTTCCACTTTAATTTGAATTTTGGCTTCACATGCAAGATGGTGACATTCTTGTAGTTTCCTCTCATGCATGCACTTGTGACTTCTTACACCACCTTGTCTTCTTGCACCATGGAGGACCACAACTCCACTAAGAATCTCTTTTATTTAATTTGGCTAGGAAGCAAGTCATGAAACCCCCCTTGGCTTATCCGTTTGAACCACAAGGCACACCAAGGGTGTGTGTGGTTGAGTTTCACATGATCATGACCCCTAAACCCTAAACTTTTACCTATATATACCTTGTGATAACATCTTTTGGTCATTTCTCACACACTTGCCTCACCAAAAATTTCTTTTCCTCTCTCCTTTTCTTTCTTTGGTCACGGCACAAACACACACCCTCTTAGGGTTCATTTTCTTTGATTTTATTCAAGATACAAGTGTTCTAGGTTGATCTTTGTTCATATCTAAGATGGTTACAAGTGTTGGTTCTGTGATTTCAAGGGTTTGTTCTAGATCCATAGTTGGGGTTTTGGTTATTTTTAGATGGGTTTCAAGATTCTTCACTTCCTTTTTCAAGTTCTTGTTCCATCTAGCTTGTTCTTTATTTTTGTAAGCAAATCTTGAACCTATCTCTTCCATCTTTTATATTCTCATGTTCTTAATCAAGTCTTATATATATCCTTAGTGTTTGTGTTGTTTTTCAAAAGAAACTAGTGGGTTTATAAAGTAATAAAGTTTTTATGTGTTCTTGATATTAATACTTCGATTATGAAAAGGATGAGTGAACTTGTGGGTTGCAACAAAGATGATGATGGGATTAAAATAGATTAAGAGTGGATTTTGTTGGTTGGATTAGTAGTGAACGGGATTAGGTTAGTATAGGTACTATTGTGAAGTTTGGATGGATTTTTGGGAGCGTTTGCGAAAAATATGGTTGCTGATCCGATTTTGTTTTGAGGTTTTGTGCGACTTAAAAATGTTTTTATTAGTCAAGAAAGTAGTTTTTAGAGAGCTTGTTTTGAATAGATAGATTTTCATATATCGAACGCTAAAAGCGGATTTAAAACGGCCAAGTTATGGCGAAATGAATTTTGGAACACTTTTCGAATAAATACTTATTTAAGTTGCTGATTGGAATTATAAAATGGGTTTTCAGACACTTTCAAGTTGATTTGAGCTTTTAAAACATTGGCAAAACGTATATAGACACTAGTATATTAAGTGGAAACTTTAGAAACGTCACAAATATATTATCGGGATTTCTAAATCGTGAAACTTCTAAAAATAGAAACCTTTGGTATTTATTAGCGAGACGGACTTAAATTTAGGCGTTTAGTTATCAATAGTGCGTTTTAGGATCATGGACTTATTAAATATTAGGGGACGGTATTAACATCCCGAAACTTAGAACTTTCCTAAAATAGAGACTTTTCGTAAAACATGGCGTAACGTAACGGTAAAACTTATACTTTCATAACGACACGTTTTTACTACATATAAACTAAAGCGCAAACACTTATGGATGTCTATTTCTTTTATAAGCGTCTTATCGTGTTTGCGCTTGAATGCTCCATGCAAAATTGAGCTTCGGTGTCATGAGTTTAGTGCAACGTAAATGCCTTTTTATGTGAAATTGTATCTGTTATAATTGTCACATGCGTTTTGTAAATCTTGTGGTCCAACTTATTGCGTTTAAACTAAACCTATGAATTCACCAACATTATGTTGACGTTTTAACAAATTTTTAGGTGCTTCTCTTGGATGTCTTTGATTGCTATATGGTGTCGACTTGCAATGGCCTGATTTTTAAGAATTTATCAATTGATTAAACATCGTTGTCAATTTCCAAAAACTTATATTCGCTTCCGCATAATATCTTTGAACTTATGTAAAACTTTAACTATTTTTATTTAATGCAACGATGTTGGATTTCTAAACGTACCCTTAGAGGTCGTTCTTTGTACTTTGTGTGATGTATATTATGACGTCACGTCCCCGGACACGTGTTTCCGTCCAGGCCCCGTCTGGGGGTGTGACAGATTGGTATCCAGAGCCAAGGTTATAGAGAACCAGGTAGAATATTAGGTTTGGCCTATAACCAGTATGTGATCCTACGTGTTTCTACTTGCTTACGTATATAATTACTATCGATAAGTATACGAGTATTAATTATAATACATTTCCATAATTATATTACGTTTAATTTTGCCATGATGATATTTTACATCCCATCTATATTTTTTTGCATTGCACGCACTGGCATGGTTTCATATAAAGGGGATTTATATAAACTTTTGCTTGTGCAGGTTATGGCAGCTTCGGTTATTTCTATTTCTTCGAACTTATCAGACGAGAGTGTGGGATCCTCTATCCCGCGAGTTATTCTTATCGGTTATATTTCTGTTGAGGTCCTAGTTGCACCGGAGGTAGGGGTGGCAGCAGTTGCCTCACCTGTCGGGGTGCTTGAGCTTGATACTCATTCATTATCAAAGGCTGATCCATCAGAGAGTTCACTACCTCTTGTATCTGTAGCACCTATGGTTTCACCTTTTCTATGTTCAGACGATCCAGAGTCAGATACTGAGATGTCCGGGAGGTATGTATCACCTACACCTCATGATGTTATTTTTGCTAGGTGGAGGAGCAGAGTTGCATCACAATCATCATCACCTACTACTTCTACTCCAGAGATCCCTACTGCTCTTATTCCACCCGCACCATCCGCTATTGTTGCATTATCTACTGACATCATCTCACCTATTGATGCACCACCCGGAG
This sequence comes from Tanacetum coccineum, assembly GCA_026074375.1. Lineage (NCBI taxonomy): Eukaryota > Viridiplantae > Streptophyta > Magnoliopsida > Asterales > Asteraceae > Tanacetum > Tanacetum coccineum. The sequence continues at coordinate 40,958 of BQNB010039946.1, forward strand.
TTCGTCGATGACGAGCTATTCTTATCTGACCCGGGCAGGACATTCCCATCGGTCGACTTTACCATACTCATCCTAGTGGGCCATGTAGGGCTTTGACCGCGAGGAAGTTGGTTAGACCTTTACCTTCTTATCGTTTAGCATTGAGGTACACATCACATCACTTGGATCGTTTTACTTTCGGATAATCATCAGATCTTTCATCTTCAGATCATTCATTCATCTGGGCATTCTATTTCGGGTCATTCTGTATCCGGACATACACCACCAGTCACCACCATTGCTGATTCATCTGCACCATCGAGATTTGTTTATCCACCACTTGCTAGGACTCCACGGTATAGAGAGGCATATCGCCGTTGGAGGTCTGCCCCATCATCTACCATGTATCCACCGATGACATCTGAGTCGTCAGCTGGGGATTCTTCTTCTGAGTCATCTGCCGGACCATCTTGCAAGAGATGTAGGTCCCCTACTGCTACCGTAACTTTATCTATCCATACTTCGAGAGCTTTTGTTCCTTCTTATGCTAATCTCCTTCCACCTCGCAAGAGGTTTAGGGATTCTATTTCACTACAAAGGATAGTGTTAAGGAGGACATTGATACAGATGTGTTGGCGGATATCAAGGCTGATGCTACGGCTGTTGAGGTTGCAATAAATATGGATATTAAGGCAGGGGTTGATGCAGGTATTGGTATAAAGGTCGATGTTGGGGTAGATATAGAGGACGAGGTTGAGGGCGAGGTCAAGTCCAGTGATAGAGGTACTATGGAGGTTGGAGTGGATGTGGTTGTCGGGATTGATAACTCGAATGATATGCTTATGCCTGACGCTATAGAGTGTTTGGAGCAGGTTGTGCATAATATTTATGGGCATGTTATGGAGATACCTCTTCAAAGGGTAGAGGACATTGAGTTGGGACAGAGAGAGTTGGAGGCGAGGAGTTTGATTTCTAGTAGAGAGAGTGCTACTTTACTTGATTATGTTGCGTCCTTAAAGAGGAGCAACGCGAGACTTTTAGGCACCTTGAGGATGGAGAGTGCGAGAGCCGACAGGTTTCGGCGACGCATGGGCTTTATGGAGAGTGAGCTCAAGCAGATCCACAGGTTTTGTTACTATGACAG